>CM077092.1:41066744-41346744 GCA_039513925.1 Platanthera zijinensis | reverse complement strand
ATGACATAATCCAACGACTGAGATGTTATGATTGTCCAGATCTGGCGGTCCAGGTTGATTGGAAGGTATGCAGGGTTATGCGGAATGCCATAAAATTTATACATACGAGCATCTACGCCCGGGCTCGATGCTCTCGGGCGGTCTTCGGCCTCACCAAGGCGGGCTTCGTCTGCTTCCACACGGGTTTTGCCCGTGCTCGATGTATCGCTAGAGGCTGCGCCCGCATCAAGGCAGGTTGTGCCTGCAACATATACATATGAGTACTCAAAATGACTTTTTAAAAAGTAAATCAAAATTATAATTTTTTATTTTTTTTAAAAAAATGCATCTCTTCTCCTAAATAATATTTTCTCTCCCTCTACCAATATCTCTCTATATCCCTCTCTCAACCTTCTTCCCATTTCCGCTTCTCTCCATTCTTTCTTCTCTCTCTTCCCCCTCTCTTACTCACGGTCAAAGACCATTTCGGCCTCTCCCCTCTCTCCTACTCGCTGCATAAAAGTCAAGTTTCTCTCTCCTTATCCCCTCAGCTCTCTCCCTCTTTTTTTTTTTCCAATGGCTGTTATCCAACTGTGCTTTATATCCAGTGACTAGTATACAATCTTTGGTATGCTTCAAATACATATATTACTTTATATAATATAGGATAGAAATAATTACCCAAACCTCCCCTGCAAACTAGCATATATAAAGAGATCACCCCTCTTATTTTCGAAATTACAAAAAACTCCCCTTAAGTTTTCATTTCATTACCAAAACCTCCCCTGATCTTTTCATTTCATTGCATCCAGTGGCGGAACTAGAATTTTAATCTGACCCAGACACCATATAAATAATATTAATTTATGAGAACTTTTTATTAAAAAATTAAATAAAATATTGCAACAGAAAGTAAAAAAAATAAAAATTAGAACATTATATGAAAGAGAAACTTGAAACTGACCAAAATAGATATTATAGTAGAGTTAAATATTACATAATGAAATTTTTTAATGGTAAAGTGCTCCAAAAAAACTTACAAATCAAAAAACCACTTTTCTCGGGCACATATTCTGAAAACGCTGAATAATTTCTTCATTGGTAATGTTGTCTGCAATATATTTCTCAATATATGCTATCAGACAATCATTCATCCAATTATCCTCCATTCTATTTCTTAGACGACTCTTTATAATCTTCATAGCTGAGAACATTCTTTCTGCAGAGCAGTTGCCACCGGTAGAAGACAAGCCAATTTCAAAAGGCGATACACCAACTGGTAATGATCATGTTTTTTGAGCTCCACTAATTTTGCAATAAGTCCACTTATGCCATTAAGTTGTGAGAATTTCTCATTAGAGCGAACATCAAAAATATATATATCAAGCTGGCCATCTAGTATCTGCAAGTCTAATTGAGTAAAATCACATGGATAATATTCTGCAAGGCGAATCAACTTATCTTTATCAAAAGAAATGAAATTGTCGCTTGGATCAAGACTTGAAACACAAAGAAGTAATTCAGTATTTACTTCATTAAATCGATCATTTAACTCGATTAACATCCAATCAATCACGGTATTGAAGATCTCAACCCGGAAATGATGATAATTTGTAATATCTCTTGCATTACGTCTTGATCTTCCTGCTTGAATAAATTTTTCCCCCATGTCTGGAACATCGATGTCATGTTTACCACAAAAGCTTGAAACTTCCTTTATGAAAGCTTCGCACTGTAGATCGACATTTCTCATATTAAATAATAACTGTTTGGACAACTTGACGAAGTTCATTGCATTGATGATGTCTTGGTCCTTTTTTTGTAGCGCCTGTGATAACTCATGTGTTCTTGACAAAATATTTTTCATCAAATGAAGGAGAAAGATGAAATCAAAAGTTATTATGCTTTTTAAAAGACTACTTGCAGTTCCTCGTTGATTTGCATCCATTCCATCAACTTTAATAATCTCAAGAACATTAACTATAGATGAGAACATACGAATGAAATTCAAAACAGTACCGTAATGTGAACTCCATCGTGTTTCTCCTGCTTTCTTAATTTCAAGTGGTTGATTAAACCCTCGACCACTCTCCAATTCTCCGTAACCAATTTCTTGCTCTACTCTTTCGACTTCTAGCGCTCTAAGACAGTCACGTCATTTGCATGATCCCCCAACAACATTCAATACCATGTTAACATGGTAAAAAAGCTCGGCAATTTCAGAATGACCTTCTGCAACGGCTTCTAATATAAGCTGTAGTTGATGAGCAAAACAATGAATGTAAAATGCAGAAGTATTTTCCCTCGATATCAACGTTTTCAAACCCTTTAATTCACCTTTCATGTTACTGGCTCCATCATAACCCTGTCCCCGTAATTTTGAAATACTTAGATTGTATTTCGCAAATAGTGTTTCAATAGCAATCTTCAGAGATAAAGCAGTGGTGTCGGATACGTGAACAAAACCAAGTAGTCTTTTAACAATTAAGCCTTTTTTATCAACATACCGCAAAACAATAGTCATCTGCTCTTTCGTCGCTATATCACGAGCTTCGTCCACTATAATAGAGAAACAGTCATCCCCAATATCCCTAAGGATTGTGTCTGTTATTGCACTTGCTATTGCAGAAACAATCTCTTTTTATATTTTCGGTGAGGTTAGTTGACAATTAAGTGGATCATTTTTCAGAACCACGACTTTAATGTCACTACTATGTGATGCAAGAAAATCAAGTAATTCAAGAAAATTCCCTTTGTTGATTGATTCATTGGCCTCATCATGACCACGAAAAGCCAGCCCTTGTCGTAACAGAAATCAGACACAATCAATAAATGCACTTAAACGAGCTCGATATTATATAATTTGACATTCTTCTTGTCTTGCAAACGCAATCTGTATACTTTTTTTCTGATTCATTAAAGCTTCACACATTCTCTTAGCAATACAATGCGGAGTTGTGTGATTCCCGACGTATTTTTCGAGTAGTCTTATCTTTCCAATACTGAAATCCACGACTAACGAAAGTTGGATCACACCCTCTTTGAGGGAAGACATAACAATAAAGACAAAAAGCTGCATCCTTTTTGAAGATGTATTCTAGCCAATCTTTAAAATCGTTAAACCAATTTTTGTTGAAGCGACGTGCTTTTTTTCCAATCTCAGTTTGAGGAAAACACTCTAAAAAAGGTTGACAAAGCCCTTTCTATAGATAATATCTTCTTATAGAATCATGAAGATTAACATCGAATGATAATATAGGCTGCCTCAAACCCGAATCCGAAGGTAAATCCTCAATATTAAACTCAACGCAAAGTCTCTTACTATCTGTAGCTTTTGACATTTGTGCGCTTACTTTTGAAAAAAATTTATCCTAAAAATGAAGTAAATTCAATTTTATAAATTAAGAGAGACAAGATTCATAAATAAGCATCAACAAATAAGAGAAATGCATAACAACATTCATTACCATATTGAATTGTTGATTGCTGTAGACTTGTAGTTGTTTGAGATTTGTGAAATCCCTTCCTTACTTAATCTTGAAGTGGAATCAATTTCTGTACATACATAAAACCACTTGAAATTAACACACCAAACCAACATATTCTACATCTATCTATGAAAATCAATCCATAAGAACTTCGTAACAATCAATCCTTTAGTATGGAGACTACAAACAAAATCAAACACTGTTTTTTATTTCAAAATTTTCAAGAACAAGCACCATAATTAGGATCAACGAGACCATCCGAAGGTTTCACTCCAAGATATCCAATGTCACTGAGGATTTCCAAGATAGTAAAGGTCATGAAAATAACAATTACATGGAAAGAAAATGAAAAATAGTTTAAAGCTTATGCTATAACACAAATAAAGGAGACTAGGAGAATATTTGAGATATAATGAACATTGTCTAATGTTTGGGGAGAATATGTAATGACCACCCATAAGGACCCATCAACAACAAGATGAGGGATTCAATTGTATTTGTTAAAGGCGGTGAATGTTGTAGTACCAAAACAAATAGGTCATTTACCCTAAGTGTAGCACCCGAATCAAAATAGATTTGCATGGAATAAATAGGTTTAACACATCTAGCACATAACAAACATGAATAAAAAATAAGGACTAATAATGTCAACTTAAATATTTAGGATAAAACTAATGACAATGATCATGACACCAATTTCTACATTTTGATATTTAAAGGAGACAAAACTAATTTTACAACCCATCAAACAACACTAGTAAAACCTTGATAGAATAACAAAAACAGATCATCCAAGGTGAGTTTAAGCTATGTTTAGAAAATATTTAGCACTCACCAAGCTTGCAAGTTGCAACTGCAAGTAGAGGCTGCACTGACAAATTTTGCTGTTAGAGACTGCAAAGAAGATCAAATCAAGAGGCTGTACTGTCAAAGTTTGCTGTTAGAGGCTGCAAAGAAGATCAAAAATTTTGCTTTTAGAGGCTGCAAATCGTCTGTTAGAGGCTAACAATCAAGAAGAAGAAGAAGAAGAAGGAGGCTGCAAATCGTCTGTTAGAGGATGCAAAAGAAGAAGAAGAAGAAGTAGAAGAAGAAGAAGAAGAACATGGGCGTACTAGCGGAGCAGCGATCCACGAACATGGGCGTACTGGCGGAGCAGGGATCCGCGAAGAAGAGGGATCGCAGGATGAGGGATTGGCGGGATGCTCCCGCACGGCGACGACGACGGGCGACGGGCACGCGGGTGCAGGGACGGGCGACGGGCTAGGGCACGCGGGATTAAGCTCTCCCCCGATGAAAATGGCGTAAAATCACACCCGGGCACGTGCCCGGGTGTGTCCGAACCTAGGTCCGCCCCTGATTGCATCCATGAAGAAAAATAGCTCCCTGGACACTGTTCACCGAGGGGTGTATTTTTGTGCATGGATGTTATGAAATTAAAACTTCAGGGGAGGTTTTTGTGATAAAATGAAAACTTTAGGGGAAGTTTTTATAATTTCAAAAATAAGAGCGGTGTTGTCGGTAATTTAGCAAAGTTAGAGGGGAGGTCCCGATAAATGGCCCAAATAGGATATATTCTGGATCAACAAAATAATTACATTAATTATTACTCATGCTAATTTCTTAAATAACTAGAGCTCAGTTTGGCCTGGTGGTGGCAGTTGTAAACACATGGGTTAAATAATTATTTGTTAAGAATCATCTAACAAACATCATTCCTTTGAACATAAAAGTAGATGAAGTTCCTTATGCGGGTGTTAATAAATGACAATTTAACCCCATATTCATGACCGCTACCACCATGTCAAACGGAGCCATAATTTTGTTAGTGGAAGACGGACCTAGCTTAAGAAACTTCATTCACTTTTATGTTCAAAACTAGTTTTGTTTTCTTGGTAGAGGTACTAACCATCGGCTACGTTTGACAGCTTACATGCTCCGGTGAAAAAAAACGTCTGGGAGAAACATTCGCGCCCGGATGAAAAAAACGTGCTCGGGCGAAAAAATTGCTCCTTTCCCTCTGACGCGCATTTTTGGTTGGACTTGTATTTTCCGTCTGGATGCGCATTTTTCGTCTGTACGCGCATTTTCCACATGGTTGCTCATTTTTCCCATGACGCGCATTTTTAATAAAAAAAATTACCGTAACGGAGATTTGTCAAACGGTTTATAAAATGATTCTCCTTTCTGAAAATCTTTGCAAAAAAAGTTTACCCAAATAAATCTTCTTTTTGAATATACATTTTTCAAAATCTCATTTTCTTACCTTATTTTTGTCACCGCTCCTTTTCCTTTCTAAAAAGCCATCCCAAACAGAGCCTGAAACAACAGGAGCAATCTCTCCAATCTAGTAAAAAAAATGTATAAATACAAGATTCTTGCACATGATCGAACACATGGGCAGTATGTGGCAATAATAATAATAATGCTAGATGGTCACTTGAAAGACGAATGGGTTGTGTAGTTAGTGCCGATTGCACATGTGGTGAGCCTGTAAGCAGCCACTACAGTATTGGAAAAAGAACTTTTAGTGCCGATTCTTGCAAATTGCAGTGACTAAACGTCCAAAATCGTGACTAAAAACTTTTAGTCATGACCCCGCCTACAGCAAATGGGAGAGGGCAATGTGAGCGTGCCAAAATCTGTTTTGCCACGATATTTAGCCATGATTTTAACCCATGGCTAAAGATTTTGATTTAAGCAACTATTAGCCACAGTATTCAGTTGCCCCTGCTTTTGCGGTGGGAGAAGGATCCCAACTGCTTGCCCCAGATTCTTTCTTGCATCGAGGCCAAGCCGTCGAGTTAGGGCAGGAAAAACCGGAGGGCAGCAGCAAATCGCGAAAATTTTGACCCGGGCACGTGCTCGGGTGTGCCTTTGACTGGATCCGCCCCGGGCTCTGCTCTGCCTCCGTTTATTATATCCGTTTTGGCCTCCGTTTATTATATCCGTTCTCGCCTCCGGCCTACCCCTGCCGGGGTCGCCGGCGTTCGGCGACCCAGTCGGTGGGGTCCAGTCAGGCCGCCGCCGGTTCCGCCGGCAATGGTGGCGGGTTAAATTTTTTATTTTTTTTATAAAAATAGCAGCAGCCGCCGGCCCCGTTTTTCCCTTCTCGTGTGAAGCTGAAAGTTAACTTCTTCACCGCCGGCTTTCGCAATTCCGCGTCTCAGACAGCTGCTCGGCTTCGCCATCTCTCTCATCTCCGCCTTCCCTGGCGCCCGCCCCGATTTATTTAATTAAAACGGTGACACAATCCCGTGACCGACGACACAAACTGCATTGCAGCAGCACTTCCGTCGGCGTCGCTGGATTTCTTGCGCAGAGGGATGCCGGCGACCAGGGGTGCAGATTTTCTGTGCGAGATGAGATAGGATTCGGAAGTGTTGGCGGCTCGGGATAGAAACAGAAGTAGGGTTCGGGGAGAGTGATTTATTGGGATGGAGATAATATTGCGGAAGAGGCAAGGCATGGAGAATTTGAACGGACGAGGTTTATCTGAGAGGCCTCACCTGCTATACCGCACAATCGCAACGACTGTCCTTCATAATCACAATGGTTTAAAAGAAAATTGATTTTATTGCTGGCAAGATTCTGAAAAAAACGTTCCAAAAATCTGTTTAGGATGGGGACCAAGAAATCTCAACAAACAAAATGTACCAAAGCTTTTATATGATTTCCATTTGAGATCTTTGCACTCGCATGAAATTCTATCTAAGGCTCTGTTTGGTGGGATTTATTTTCAACGGTCAAGTGGTTACGACTGCATGAATCAGATCTTAATTAAGGTTCCGTTCATACGGTCGTAACTGCTTGACCGGTGAAATAAATCCTCCCAAACAGAGCCTAGCTCGGAGAGATATATATGAGGAGCAGACGGAAAGTAGTTTAGATAGCTTTCTTTTAACAAGTTAATAACATTCTTAATTTCTTCGTCATTATCTTCAAAACATTCGGGATTGAATTCATATCCAATATTAATTTGGATTGGTCTACGTGCCATTTGTACTCAAGTGAGACAAAAAAACCCAAATCCTAGCTATGGGGAGAGTTAGAAGGAGTAGAAAGCTAGCAAGAAATTGTGAGACCGCCTTTGTGAGGCATGACTAGAGTTTTCTATTTCTTTCCTTATTTATTTTGATTTGACTTGACGATACAAATAGAAGACGAACACGATATGGAACTTTCACTTCCATTATTATTCTAGAACTCTTGGTTGCTTAATAGAGATTTGATAGAGATTGACTCCATTTTATAGCTTTAGGGGTGCACATGGTAATCCCCAAAATGATGGGAGAAGTGGAGGGCCCACTTTCTCTCATTTTTTTATCTCCTCCATCTAATTCCCCCCTCTTTCTCTCCCACCAAAAACTAGATCCACAAAAAGTGGAAAGAGGGGAGAGAGAGAACAAGAGGGGAGAGAGAACACCGCCACCGCAACCGACTGCCGCCGGCCACCGGCCACCCGCCGCCGCCGGCCGGCCGCCGGCCGGCCAGCCATCGCCGGTCACCTCCACCTGCTGACCGCCACCGGCCGACCGCTCCTGCTAACCACCGCCAGCCGGTGGCTCGCCGCCCGAACCTCCACAATCCGATCATGGCGCGCTACCACGGCCATCCGATCAAGGGGAAACCACCCACTAACCCACTACGTTAGTGGTGGGGCACACCATGATCTCCCCCTGGAGCCTATAAAAGGACCCCAGGGGCTCTTCATTTCTCACCTTTTTTTTCCTCCGCAGCTTCCTCTTCCTTGCGCCAGAGCTTTGCCCGTTTCCTGCGGTAGAGAATTCTCCAGCCACCGTGAAGCTCCGCCGAGGTGAAAACGACTAAGTCCCCAAACCTGAAGAAGAAGAAGGCTTACAAGACATCCTTGCGTGGAGCGTCGCGCCAGCTTCCAAGCTCCGAAGACTCACGTGGATTCCACCGTTCAAGCCCTCTCCACGGCGCAGCCTGTTGCCCGTGGGAAGAGCAAGTCTCCCTCTCACCTCCACTTTTGTAACAAGGAGCGGCTTGTCGCCCTTGATTCTCCTAACATTTTGTAACCTTCAACAGCTTAGTGGATTTTGACTTGCACAGAACCGGTCACGTGGTTTTTCACCCGGTTGAAGGGTTTTCCACGTTAAAACTCCTGGTGTACATTCCTCTTTTTTCAAATGACTGTGTGCGCGCTCGACCGCTCCACGAGCTAAGGCGGTCCAAGTTAGTCCGGATCGACCGGAGCGCCGAGTTTGGCCGCAACAAGATTATTATTAATAAATTAGTTTTTTAGAAGATAATAGTAAGTAATAACTATATTTTATTATTATTTCATTTTCTTGATTATCTAAGATCAATAGAATTTTTGTGAACCTAAAAATTTATATTTGCTCAAATATCATTTTATCTGCTTAGTCTTTTATGAACTTGAACTTGTTTTTTTATTCTTGATATTTGAATTGACATTTAAGCTCCGTTTAGGGGGACTTATTTTCACCGGTCAAGCGGTTACGACCGCATGAACCGGATCTTTTTAATTAAGATCCGGTTCATACGGTCGTAACCGCTTGACCGGTGAAAATAAGACCCCTTCAAACGAAGCCTTAATTTCTTCACTATAATTTTTATGCTTTTGATTTAGTATTACTTTTTAATTTTAAATTATTTTTTCAATTTTGTATTTGAGCAGTATTTACATTATCTTTAGTTTTCTTGCAGGTCGCTCGATTTTCCTCCGATCTAGAGAATCAGACCGTCTTAGCTCTGAGTCGGACAGGGTACGCAAACATTCAAGTAAAAACCAAGTAGCAATGACATGAGGCTTTTTTAACGTAGAAAGCCCAAAAAAGTGAAAAATCACGTGGCCGGGTCAGTGTCGGGCCAAAATCCATTATTTTTTCCTTTTTTTACAAGTATTTGTGTTCCTCGGAGGGTGACATGACACCTCTCAGTTACAAGCTTTAAGTAGAGAGAAATGAGAAATAAGCCAAGTCCACAGAGCTTCCACGATGTGTCCACGAGAATGTCCGCGAGAGCGTTCTCTTGTGCTGTAAAATCCCTCCTCCCGGGTATTGAGCACGGCCGAGGAGAGATTTTATGCCCAGGACTGTCGCCTTATAATAACACCAACTACAAGTTAGTTGATATCACAAGACAACGGCCCTTCTAGCAAGCACGATCATTCACACAGCCAACGAAAGAAGAAGTAAACAAGTCCACAAATCACAATATAGATATAATAAATATCCAATCAAAATGTCCACATGAAATAAATAAAAGTACGAGTAATAAGGCTTATACCCAATACATAAACATTATAAAATATCTCTCTCTCTCTTGACTAACAACGCGGAAGCTAAACCATATGATCATCAACCTAACGTCGGGTAGTAGTAGTGGTAGTGCGCTGCTCTGGCTCCTCAGATCCTGGTGTCTCAATCTCTGGCTCCGCCCGGTCGAATTGCGGCGACGTCTCCACGTGTGCCTAAAATGATGTGGTCAAATAACACTCAGTCAAACTAGACTCAGCTGTTTCATCCCTGCCTCACCCCCGTGACTTCTAGGCACCGCGCGGGAGGAAAAAGCGGAGGACTAATAATAGCAGAATGTACAAGCAGATGACAGTGGTATATATAGGTAATTCTCTAACAGTTCTATATCAGTATGAGCAGTAAAGAATATAAACAACTAGCACAGTATAAAAGTACAATAAGAGAAGCTAAGTAAAACTAGTAAAGTAAAACAACTACACTAACATCATAGAAGCGAACCCTAATTTATATGAATGCATATACAAACATATAAGTTAAGGTTTCCGAAATAGTAACTCATCATATAAAAGAGTCCATACTAATTTATATGATGAGGATCTGGAAGTGCGTATGCTATGTCATGCTATGCAATACAATGATTATGTAACTCACACACACGACTCTGTGCATAAAACTTTAATGCATCCCCACTTTTTAGAGGTGGCCAACCTCTCAGGTAACAACCGTCGTTGCTCACGGTGGTAGTGGAACGAGTGTCTCCACTCCTAGGCGGGCAGGCATACTACCATGACTAAACCTCTAGTATGTCTCAATGCTAAGAACACAACAACGGAGCCCCTGCATACTCTTGTTGGCAACTAACAGTCTTCTGTGGTCGGGTGTGCTCTTATGGGATATAGTCTTCCAGACCTCGGTATAAACATCTTACTGGTCTCCTCAATGGTCTACACTCCGCACTAGATTCATCGTAGTTCAGTCGGTGTGAACCAGTACCGAGTGACCCATCACATAAGCACAAACCAGGTAAAATAATACCCTCCTGAGCCTCCAGCTCGCAGGACCAACCCGTCCTGATATCGACCAACAACCCGAGCCACCAGCTCGTAGGACCAACAAGCCCTATATCACTCCAACCCACATATGGGTGAGATCGCTATAACATTCCTTAATCCTATCAGACTAATCGTGTCTAACTTCCGGATTACTTAGCGATTTATGGTTAACTTTGGACTTCCCGAGGTCTACCCTGTGAAGGGCTCACAGCGGTACTAGGAACTACGATGGGTTGAAGCTCATCGCTCCCTTTCTCAAGTCACTTAGTAATGTTATGCTATCTTTAATCAAATCTACTCTCAGAGTTACTAAGTGTGTGACCTCTCCAAAACAACAACTGCTAAAAACACTAATTTTTCATAATGGTTAAATGTAGACCATATGATCTTGTATGTGTGTATGAATAAGAATCCTCCAAAATCTTAATCCTAGGACCTAAGATTATTTCCTGAGACCTATCTTGACATCTTAGATCTAATTTCATATATTTATAATT
Organism: Platanthera zijinensis; assembly: GCA_039513925.1. NCBI lineage: Eukaryota > Viridiplantae > Streptophyta > Magnoliopsida > Asparagales > Orchidaceae > Platanthera > Platanthera zijinensis. The sequence continues at coordinate 41,335,483 of CM077092.1, read as the reverse complement.
TTCCTAAAATAATCAGCAATTAATATAATTTTCCCAAATTATTGCTACATGTGATTTTGAACATAAAGTGTCACTTTCTGTCATCAAACAAGCAAGATAAAATTATTCTAATATCATCTTGAGTAATAATGCCTTTGGACCAAATATCACGTCATTCGAATAATATTTGATATTTAATTTGTAATTATAAAAATCTGATCCACTAGGTCATGTTACACATGAAGTACTATAAATATTCATCAAATAATTCCAGAAAAATTACTAGAGGTTGCGAATGATAAATATTTATTTATTCCAAAACGTATAATTTTATAACTCAATTTGAGCATAATTATCTTAATAGTAAAGAAGGGGCAAATGGTAATTATAACTGCAACCCTAAGATTCTGATTTTCAAAAATTTCAATTATTTTATCCAGTGTTTATAATACTAAATCATTTATATTGGCAAGGTTTCATATTTTTGCAACTATTTTAGTCATCTTAATTTTACTAATTATTTGCGTAATAAAAATACTAATTAATTCATTTGCTAAGCAAATCAGTCTCAAATGTTCTAAAACTTCATGAGGAGGTGCACTTTCACTAAATAATTGAATGCATAAAATTTCACTGGATTTGATCAAGCCAATTTTGTTAAATTCACAAGATACATCTTTTGACTAAATGCACACCACATCACACATAACATGACAACTTTCAAGTGGGAATACCAACCACATGGGTCCAAAAAACCTGAAATTTTTACCAGGGCCTTATACCTTCCAATGAATCTCTCACTAAAATTTAGGATTAAAATATTTATTCTTCAAAATATTCCATTTATATGAAAAATCACATTTTTCCTAAAATCATAGGAAAAAGTTGTCCAAAAATTCTCATTTTTGGATTGTAGATGTATATATGGTATGGTCTTATATGTACAAAATTTCAAGTCAATCCACTTAGCCAATTAAAAGTTATTAATAAAATAGTGATTGTCCTACCATAAGTACCAGTCCCACAAGAATTGTCCTACAGGGAGCTACGGTGCTTCAAATGAGCTGATTTTAAATTTTAATTAACGTAGACTCAAAGTGATACCTTTTTTTTATGTTGGGCACTTTTCGTGGTTCAGTCCCTAAGAGCTTCATTTTTCTGATTCAAAGAGTGCATATTAAAGAGACAAAAATATATAATAATCAATATAAATCAAATCAACGGTCGTGATTTCATCTTCTTCCTCTCGCCTAAGGTCGAGATTGGCCAAACCTGGAGCCGTTTTCCAAGCCATATGCGGGCGATCCAACCCCCTCACTGGCTGGCCACCACCACCACCACCTCGATTGAGGTGGCTATCGCCGGATAGCGGCCCGACCGCTATAGGGGTGTTTTCCGGCGATCCCGAGAGGAATCCCATTTCAAGCTTTTTTCATGGATTTCAAAATTGGCATCAACTCAATTGAGCTCAACCTCAAGTTCTATTGATTTAGGAAGCTAGCACAAGGGGAGAGAGTGAGAAACATGCCTGATTTCAGGCTTGAATGCGGTTACTCCGGCGGGTGACTATGGATTTTGGAGTTTTCCGACGAACCTCTCCCGATCTAGATTATCCATCGTTTGCAGCGATCCATGAGTCGATTTCGACTGCCAAGGAGCTTCTGAAGGTGATGAAATGATCAAATTGAGCTTTGGGGGCCTCTATATAGGAGGTCCAAGTTTTGGGGGTTATGATCATGACCATTAAAGGTCCTTCTTGACGGTGGCCAACCTATAATTGTTGGAAACCTCCTCTTCATCAGGGGATATGAAAGGATGGGTTGGGGAAGAAGAAGAGAGTGCCACTTGGTCTCCCTCCATTATTCTCCCCTCCAAATGAAACTTCTCTCCTAATTACCCTCATTAAACCCCTAATTAAAATCATAAATCACATTAAATAAATATGAAAATTTAGTGGGCCTTAGGATGGACCTTGGGCAAGGCCTTAGCCCACTTGAATTGACTTGGACTCTCATTTAGCCTTTAGGGTTAATTTGACCATGGTTGACCTTGGGTTGACTTTGGTCAACTGATGGGTTGACTAGTCCAAGGGGTGTGTCTTGAGCCCCTTAACATCACCCAATGTTGATTGGATCATGATGATGCCCTAATTGGACAACTTTGCCAAATAGTGTGATTTTGACCTAAATAAGGTCAAGTTTGACTTTGGTCAAATTGGTCAACTTGGTGATCCCATGATGAGGCTTTTGGGTCCACTTGACCCATAATGACATTATAGGACTAGGAATGAGGTCAATTTTTGGTTCTGAGGCCAATGTGACCTCTTAGGTGAAGGTTTAGCCTATATTGACCTAAAGTTGACTTTGGTCGATTCGGCCCACTTGATTGACCTAGCCTTGAGTTCATTGTTCGGTTGCCTCTCTCTTAGGATTAGAGAAGCGTTAGTTAGCTTACCTTGAGGTGGTGAGTTCATGTGAGTCTAAATGAGCCTAGGTTGACTTGTGCACATTAGGGGTGCATATAGCAGTTTTCTTAAGTTCAAGCTGAGCTAGGGTCATACTAGGGCCTCCATGCACCACTCAATCCCTAACCCTAACTTTAGTGGCCTAGAAGTGCGGGAGATGTTACAAATTCCAATATATATAAAAAAAATTTTGTCCTCGAAATTCAAGCTTGGGTTTATGGAATTTCACAAGTGAAGAAAAGATCAACTAGTCGGAGGTTTAGTTTGTACCTGTGGTAAAGAGCTCCGAGTGTTTATACTGCACGAGGTCCAAGGGCTCCCAAGTGTGCTCTTCCTGCCCATGATTGCACCACAATACCTTGACTAAAGGGACACTCTTCTTCCGTACCGTTGTATCGTCAATCCAGATTGTCTCCAAATGAACTGATCGATCAGATGTAATCGGGTCCGAGGTTGAAGTAACATACTGCTCCAGCCGAAGTAATTCTTTCTGAAGTGAGGAGACATGAAAGACATCAAGCAGGTTCGCCAACTCTGGCGGTAGCTCCACCCTGTATGCTAAGGGGTCAACCCACTCCAGGATCGTATAAGGCCCCATATACCTAGGGCTGAGCTTCTTGTGCCTATGTACCCGCAAAATACCATGCATCAGACGTATCTTCAAAAATACCTTCTCCCTCACCTGGAACTATACCTTACGATGCTTCACATCGTAATACTTCACCAGCCGACTCTGAGACTCTAGCATCCTATCTCTGATCAGCCAAATATGTGTGTCCATGTCCTTGACGTAATCTGACCCAAGCACCTTCGGGTCCTCATCCTAAACCCAAGATAGCGGTATCCGACACTTTCTCCCATATAGAGCCTCATAGGGAGCCATACAATTACTAGCTTGGTGGCTGTTGTTGTAAGAGAACTCAATCAATGACAACAACCATTCCTAGAGCTTCCCCGTATCAAGTATACACAACCAAAGCATATCCTCCATGGTCCTGTTGGTCCACTCCGTCTGCCATCAGTCTGTGGATGAAAGGCAGTGCTAAATGCGAGCTGGGAACCCAAGTACTCCTGCACCACCCTCCATTCTATAGAAGATATAACTGTCTGGGGTACGCCATGGTACCTCACAAACTGCTATACGAACTGTCTCACCAATACACCAACTGGAGCGTCCTTCCGGACTGGGATGTACCCAGCTACCTTGGTCAATCGGTCCATGATGAACCATATAGAATCGTGCCCGGAGTGAGAGCGAGGCAACCCGTGTACAAAATCCATCGAAATATCCTCGAACTTCCACTCCGGCACTGGCAGTGGCTATAGTAATCATCCAGGGCTCTTGCACTCGGCCTTCACCCGCTGAAATGCCTTGTAGTGTGTCACAAAGTCAACAATATCCCTCTTCATCCCGGGACAATACATGCTCTTTCGCAGATCTGTCGTCATCTTGGTGACCCCGGGGTGCACTGAATACTGTGTGCAGTATGCCTCCTTGAGTATGTCTCCCCGGATCCTACCTCCCGCGGGTATATAAACATGACCCCGGAAATGAATGAGGTCGCCACATAGTGAATAGTCCTCTGGCATGACCTCTCCTAAGGCTCTAAATATAGGCTCCAGCACTGCATCCTGCCTCTGCTCTGCCCTAATGCGATCTCTAATATCGCACTCCATGTTCAGAGATGCTAAGTACTCCTCATAAACCTTTGGATCAGCCCTCGACATTGTAGAAATCTGCTTGTCTTCTATCATCCGAACTATCTCCATGGCCATCACCCGGGGCTCCGATTCAGTAGTGTTGGCTCTCCTGCTCAAAGTATCTGCTACGGTATTCATCTTCCCCGGGTGACAGTTCATGGTACAATCATAGTCATAGAGAAACTTTAACCACCTTCGCTGACGTAGATTTAGGTCCGTCTACGCGTCAATGTACTTGAGGTTCTTGTGATTTGAGAAGATATCACAATGAATCCCATACAGATAGTGAATCCAGACCTTCAAGGCAAAGACTACAACCCTGAACTCCAAATTATGCATCAGGTAGTTCTGCTCGTGCTTCTTCAGCTGTCTTGAATCATATGCTATAACATGCACGTGCTGCATCAACACATCACCCATGCCTTGGTATGACACATACGTATAAATCTAGAATTCTTCCTTTCCCGAAGGAAGGGCAAGGATGGGAGCAGAGGTGTGTCTACCCTTCAGCTCCTGAAATGCAGATTCACACTGCTCAGTCCAAGTGAACGTCGTGTCCTTCTTCAAAGATGTGAGGGGAAGTGTTATCTTCGAAAATCCCTGCACAAACTTGCGGTAATAGCCCGCAAGTCCAAGAAAGCTACGAACATTCGAAGCTAACTTCGGTTGCGGCCAATCCTTTGTTGTCTACACCTTGGTCGGGTCCACTGCCAACCCAGCTCCACTGATACTGTGTCCGAGGAATACCACCTACTGTAGCCAAAATTGGCACCTCAAAAACTTCGCATATAGCTGGTGCTCCTGCAGCTTCCCCAAGACTAATGCCAAGTGACGGGTATGGTCCTCCTCGGTCCTGGAGTAGTGATAACTTCTTAAAAGAAATTATCTATGTTCATTATTTTGACATAAATGATGAAAAAGATGTTTTAATGTGTATGAAATGATGATTAAATTTATATTTAATCTTTATTTGATTAATTTGAACATTTTCCAATGTTTTCTTGTCAGAATCATCAAAAAAATTCAATCCGAAGAAGTAATATAGAGCAGTTTTTCTGGCCTTGGAAAGTTATTATAACAACTTATTTGAGTTGTTATGACAACTCGCAGAATTTCAAATTTCGAATTTTTGAAAAAACTGCAGCGATTACAAAATGAAGGGAGGCATCCCTTCAGAGGGAGGTACGGAATAAAAGGGGGAATTTTGCTGGAAAAGAGGATGATTATTCATTCTTGGAGAGGAAAAAGAGAGGGACATTGCTTTGGAGAAGAAGAACTAGGGCAAAATCGGATCTTGGAGAAGGGTTGCTTGGACACAAATTAGAGAGCATTTTCCTACGCTATTTTGCATTCGTACGATCATGTTTTGTAAGATCTTTCCTATTTTGTGGTGTTTTTTTCGCCATCATGAACTAAAATCTCAGAGTCTTGTATGTTGGTAGTACCTTGTCTTGTTATGTGATGTTATAATTTAACACACTTTCTTGTTTGCTTGAAAACTACTTTTATTACATCTATGTTTTGTTTTATAAGGAATGTTGGATTATGTTTTTTCTTCTAAGTTGTGTGGCGAGATACGAGAGAGGAGTAATGCTAATCCAGAGTTGAATGCTTCATTCTACGCGATGAGATTCGAGAGAGGTGTCGCGTGAATCTTTAACCAAGTTCCATTTTTAGACTACGCTGCGAGATTCGAGAGAGGAGTGACATAAGTGTAACATAGATCTCAGTAATTGGCTTGCGAAACCAATCTACTAGACTATCTCTCTTTATCGATTAAAATACCTTTCCATTTTGTTAGAGTTATGTAATCATATTAGTGGCATGTACTTCATCTATTATTTAGTATTCACTATAATTAATCTACTTGAATTTAAAGAAAATGTAAAGCTAGTATTTGCAAGCATTAAGTTAGTTATTTCCCCGAGGGAACGATCTTTACTCACTTTGTATTACTTGAACTGACACGTACACTTACGTTATTTTATATATACGTTACCAGTGTATCAAGTTTCTGGCACCGTTGTCGGGGATAAACAACTAATTTAGTGTTTAATTCTTGTAATATTAGTAAGCCCCGAGTAATTAGAGCTCAAGTTTTTGTTTTGTTATTTTACCTGTAGTTCTGTTTGGTGCATGTCCAGATATATGAATACTGAATTACTACCTTTAAATTCAAAAATAGAACGCACTTATAGACATAATGGAAAAGTTTCGAGAACGCTTAGTATTATTCATCCTGAGATGAATAATAACAATCAAGATAACATGAATAATCATGAGGGTCAAGTGGACCACAATGATCAAGATGATCAGAATAACTAACATGCTGTGCCACGAATGACCTGTCATGACTATAATACACCCTTGAGAGGAGGTTTGCATTTTAGCATAGCGCGACCCGCAATTGCGGCTAATAACTTTAAAATGGACCCACTGATTATACAACAAGTACAATATAATAAGTTTGGGTGTCTCGGTCATGAGGATGCGAATTCTCACTTACAGACTTTCTTAGCAATCTGTGGCATGTTTAAGTTTAATGGAGCATCTGAGGATGCAATTTTGTTAAGTTTATTTCCATTTTCCTTAGAGGGAAGAGCTAAATACTGGCTAGACTCATTACCTAATGACTCCATCACTACATGGGATCAAGTAGTGGGGAAATTCCTGAATAATTATTTCCCACCCTCTAAGACCGCTAAACTGATTAGGGATATAACAACTTTTATGCAAAATCATGGGGAGACCCTTTATGAGGCGTGGGAGCGATTTAAAGAGTTATTAAGGAAGTGTCCACACCACGGGTTAGCCCAGCACCAACAAGTCTCCATATTCTATAATGGACTCAAACTGCAACCATGATTTTGGTTGATGGAACCGCAGACGGTTCCTTAATGAAGAAATATCCTGAAGATGCTTATACTATATTAGAAGATCTCACTTATAAAAATTATCAAGCCTATGAATGACAAAGACATAACAATCCGATTGTGGTACATCAAGTGGATCAAATTACATCATTAGCTGCGCAAATGTCATCCCAATTTAATATTATTAATAAGAGTTTAGATTTGTTATCACCCTCTACATCTAATGCACCACTCACCGTTAAGCAGTTGAATCAAGTCATTGAGGAAGCAAACTATGCTGGAGGTCAGCAAAGGCAGGTACCAACTGGTTTTGCTAATCATTATCATCCTGAGTGGCGTAACCATCCTAATATTTCATGGAAGAATAACCAAGGCATGACTCATCCATCGGGATTCAATCCAAATACTAACCCAATACAAAATAATCCCCCAATAACCAAGTAAACTCGAGGAGATTGACAGATGAATTTATCGTAGGAATGTTTCAGAAAAATGATGCTAGAATGGTAGGAATTGAATCGTCTCTTAGATCCTTGGAGTCTACCTTGGGTCAATTAGCAAATACTTTAAGTCAAAGACAAATTGGTTTATTACCTTCGGATACTACACCTAATCCTACGAGAGATGTGTTGGTACCCTAGTTTGATTTGAGTTTAGTCTTCTCCTTTTGTCCCTTGACCCAAGAAATATCTATGGTCAATGGTTAGTGGTCTAGCTGTAGAGTCCTCGCTTTTCCAGATGAAGAATTTGGTTAAGTAGTGTGTTCGTTCGACTATAGTCGAACGCCGCTCGACTATCGTCGACTAACTGTTCGACGATCGTCTATCAGTTGTTTGACTTTCAGTCTGCGAGGATAGTTCGACTATCGGTTGATAGTTCGACTATCTGTGTGCTGAGATAGTTCGACTATCTGTTTGATAGGTCGACTATCTGCGTTGTTTGATAGCTCGACTATCTGTTAATAGATCGACTATCTGCTTTCTTCTGATAGTTCGACTATCTCCCTTGATAGTTCAACTATCTGATAGCTCGACTATCTGTTGATAGTTCGACTATCTGTCATTCTCTGATAGCTCGACTATCTGTTGATAGTTCGACTATCTGTTCTGCGTTGATAGTTCGACTATCTGTTGATAGTTCGACTATCTGTTCTGCGTTGATAGTTCGACTATCTGTTGATAGGTCGACTATCTGTTTCACTTTGATAGTTCGACTATCTGTTGATAGGTCGACTATCTGATAGCTCGACTATCTTCTGATAGTTCGACTATCTGTTGTGATAGTTCGACTATCTCCTTTGATAGTTCGACTATCTGGATCGTTCGACTATCTGTCCGATAGTTCGACGATCTCCGTACGTCGGTCGACGATCTCCGAAGGTCGTTCGACGTTTTCTGTCTGCCTTTTTATTTTGTATTTATTTATTATATTTAATTAATTAATACATTATCTGGCATGTTTTATTTCAGTTGTTTTGTGATAATATTTCCAGGCAATATCTGCTCCATCCCTTCTGCCTGAGTAAAATCTTTTCAGATAAAGTTGTTTGTCTTATTAGCTGACATTATATTTTACTTTATCTGCTGTCAGTCCTTTATAGTCGTTAGACTAAAAAGTCTTTCTTCTGCTATAAAGAGTTTGTTTCTGATGTGACTTTATTTAGTACTTTATTATCAGATTGCTTCCTGCAGCTTCTTCGAAAGAGGTTTATTCCTTTTATAGAATGTTTTTGCTGCAGAGATTGTTTGTCTTTTTGATATTTGCAGCCCAGGTCTCAAGTTTCAGAAGAAGACAAACAATTCAAATTGAAGAGAGCCGTTGCTTGTTGCTGCTATAAAAGGAATCCTTTGGAGAAGGATTTCAGCTAGCTAACCAGTTATTCATTTAAGCATTCAAGCCTTCATCAAGACCAAGTTTTCTGCTCTCAGCAATACTCATTCAACTGAGAAGTGTTAAACTCTTCTGCTCTTCTTCAACCTGAGTTCTCCTATTCCAGGAAGTTTAGACTCAGAGTTCTTTTGAAGAAGAAGAAGAAGAAGACAGCTGCTTGAAGATTTCTAATTTTATTATTTATTATCTTCTTGTAGTTTTTCCTTCAGATCTTTCTGAAGAGTTTTCTGCACTGAAGCAAGACTTCACCTGGACATTTTTGAGCCAGGGGGAGCCTTGATTCCTTGAGCTTTCTAGCTCAGTGCAAGTTTTTGTGCTTCTCTAATCTATTGTAAAATAAAGAAGACATCTTAACCTTCTTTCCCCCTCCTGTATAGGGTTATTACTCCCTTCAAAAGTATCCCTTGGTGGCAGGGCACCTGATCAAAAACCTGTGTTCGGTTTTTAGACACCTGATCAAAAGTCTAAAGGGTTTCTGGATCTACCTGAAGCAGATCCTGTTGGTGGCAGGGCACCTGATCAAAAACCTGAGTGGATTCCTACCTTGTTGGTAGAAGAGTGGACGTACCCAAGTTGTTTGGGGAACCACTATAAATTCCTTGTGTCGTCTGGATTGCCTTGTTTAATTCCTGCATTGTGGTTGTGAATAGATATAACTAGGTTTGCTAGTTGCTGATTAGGTTTTCCAAGCCTTAACTGTAATTACAGTTAGCTTGAGTTTGTGCACAACACTGTGTTAGGCTTTAGGGTTATTTCTATATCTATAATCTTTCCATTCCGCATTTCACTCCAAGGGAGTTGGGTAGACTATTAAGTTTTGTCTAGTGCAAAATTTAACAACTCTATTCACCCCCCCTCTAGAGTAGTATCTATCCCTTCACTTTCAAGATGAACAACATAATCATTGCAAATCCATTACCTTGAGGAGTGGAGTAGAAATTACAAGTGGGGACGTGTTATTAGAAGAAATTAGAGAAGGTGAAAAAAAAGAGAGAAACCAAATAAAACAAGTGAATCGCAACAAGAAAAGTCTGTAAAGAACATGGAACCGGAGGCAGTTTACATCGAACTACCGGATAAAAAGAAGAAAGAAATAGTGTACCCTCCACCACCATTTCCATCTAGGCTATCAAAAACAAAACTTGACAAACAATTCCAAAAATTTATGGATGTTTTTAAGAAACTAACTATAAATATTTCATTCGCTGAGGCACTTGAGCAAATGTCCAGTTATGTCAAGTTCATGAAGGACATTTTATCAAAGAAAAGGAGGTTGAAGATAGAGAAATAGTTGCATTAACAGAAGAATATAGCGCAATCGTGCAAAAGAAAATTCCACCAAAACTAAAAGATCCCGGAAGCTTTACAATACCTTGTTCGATAGGCGTAAAATTTTCTGGAAAAGCATTATATGACCTAGGGGCTAGTATCAATTTGATGCCCTTATCTATTTATACAAAATTAGGACTCGAGGAGATTGCGCCAATGTCTCTTACTCTTTAATTGGCTGACAGGACTTTGGCATTTCCTAAGGAGATTGTTGAAGATGTGTTAGTTAAGGTAGACAAATTCATCTTTCCTGCTGATTTTGTTGTATTTGATATGGATGAGGATAAAGACGTACCAATTATCCTAGGAAGACCATTTTTAGCCACGGGAAGGACACTTATCGATGTTCAAAAGGGAGAATTAACGATGAGAGTTAACAACGAGGAAGTGACGTTTAACATTCTAAAGACTATTAAATATCCAAACGATAAATAGGAATATTATTCAGTTAACGAAGTTAAAGATCCTACTAAATTAATGCATGGCCAAGGTAATTTAGAACGCAAGTTATTGACAATTCTAACTAATGAAGAATGGGAAGAGGATGTTGAGATCGAAAAATGCGTCAAAGCCCTTGATTCTCATGAGAGATTACTACCATTTAGTCGAAAATTTTAACCACTAACTAGGTCGAGTGCACCCAAAGAATTCAAATCCTCTATTATTGATCCCCCGAATTTAGAATTAAAACCCTTACCTGAATATTTAAAATATGTTTTCCTTGGGAAAAGTAATACTCTACCGGTTATCATAGATGCCTCCTTAGAAAAGGATCATGAACAAAAACTGCTTGAAGTCTTGCAGGAGTTTAAAGGGGCCATGGGATGGACCCTTGCTGACATTATAGGGATTAGTCCATCAGTGTGCATGCATAAAATTTTGCTAGAAAATGAATCCATTGGTAGCATAGAGCATCAACGTAGGTTAAGTCCCCCCATGAAGAAAGTGGTAATGAAAGAGATAATTAAATGGTTAGATGCTGGTATTATTTACCCCATCTCAGATAGCAAATGGGTGAGTCCAGTACAATGTGTACTGAAGAAAGGGGGAATGATGATTGTAAAGAATTATAATAACGAATTAATACCAACAAAAACTGTGACAAGTTGGAGAATTTGTATGGATTATAGAAAACTGAACAAATCAACTAGGAAAGATCATTTCCCATTGCCATTTATTGATCAAGTGTTGGATAGGTCAGCAGGAAGCCAGTATTTATGTTTCTTAGACGGATATTCAGGGTACAATCAGATCATGGTTGTACTAGAAGATCAGGACAAGACTACGTTTACATGTCCCTATGGCACATTTGCATTTCGAAAAATGCCGTTTAGATTGTGTAACGCACCCGCGACCTTTCCACGATGTATTATTGCTATCTTTAGTGATTTGATGGATGAAGGAATAGAAATATTTATGGATGATTTTTCGGTATTTGGACAGTCATTTGATGCTTGTTTAGAAGTTTTAAAGAAGGTATTAGAAAGATGTGTGCAGACCAACTTGGTGCTGAATTGGGAGAAGTGTCATTTCATAGTACGAGAGGGAATTGTGCTAGGTCACAAAGTATCTAACAAGGGTATAGAAGTTGATCGAGCAAAAAATTGAGGTTATTGAAAAACTCTCCCCACCAACGAATGTCAGGGGCATTCATAGTTTTTTAGGTCATACAGGCTTTTATAGACGGTTCATAAAAGACTTTTCAAAGATATCTAAGCCCTTATGTAACCTTCTTGAAAAGGACACACCATATATATTTGATGATAATTATTTAACGACATTCCAAACATTAAAACGAAATCTAATGACATCTCCTATCGTTAAGTCACCCGATTGGTCTTTGCCCTTTGTATTAATGTGTGATGCCAGTGATTATGCAGTTGGAGCAGTGTTAGGGCAGATGCATGACAAAATCTTTCACATCATTTATTATACCAGTAAAACTCTTATAGACGCCCAAGTAAACTACACAACTACAGAGAAAGAACTATTGGCTATAGTTTTTGCGTTCGATAAGTTTAGTGCATATTTGATAAATTCCAAGGTTATAGTTTACACTGACCATTCGACAATTTGTTATTTATTGGAGAAAAAGGATGCGAAACCTAGACTCATCTGATGGGTGCTCCTCCTTCAGGAGTTTTATTTTGAAATCAGAGACCGAAAGGGGACTGAAAACCCAGTAACCGATCATCTATCACGATTAGAACAGAGCGATGAAAGAAATAGCAAAGTAGAGATTATAGAGAATTTTTCCGATGAGAGGATTCTAGCTATCACTGAGGGTAGCATTCCGTGGTATGCGGACATTGTGAACTACATAGTAAGCAATGTATTTCCCCCAGATATGGATTATCAGCGAAGGAAAATATTTCTCCACCAGGTGAAATCTTACCTTTGGGATGACCCGTATCTGTTTAAGATTTGTGCTGATCAAGTGATCCGCAGATGCATCCCGGAAGTTGAAGTGCAAGGTATCCTAGAGAAATGTCACACATCCCCTTATGGCGGAAACTTTATGGGAGAAAGAACTACATTAAAAGTCTTAGAAGCTGGTTTCTATTGGCCAAATTTATTTAAGGACGCTCATAGGTTCACAAAGAGTTGTGATAGATGTCAACGAATGGGGAATATCAATCGAGGGGCTAGCATGCCAATGACTAATATCTTAGAAGTGGAGGTTTTCGATGTATGGGGGATAGACTTAATGGGGCCATTTTTTTAACTCAAAAGGAAATCTTTATATACTCTTAGTTGTGGATTACGTCTTGAAGTGGGTGGAAGCTATAGCCACGCCGAATAATGACGCTAAGGTTGTACTAAAATTTCTTAAGACAAATATTTTTTCTAGATTTGGTACGCCCAGAGCCATAATAAGCGACGACGGGACACACTTTTGTAATATGCAGTTTAAATCACTCTTAAAAAATATGGAGTAACATACAAAGTTGCCCTTGCTTACCATCCTCAAACAAATGGTTTAGCTGAAGTGTCCAACAGAGAAATAAAATCAATCATAGAAAAAAAGGTAAGCGCAACACGTAAGGATTGGTCACAAAAACCAAATGATGCGCTATGGGCATATAGGACGACGTTCAAAACTTCAATAGGCCTAACCTCGTATAAGATGATTTATGGAAAATCATGTCATCTGCCCGTTGAACTAGAGCATAAAGCATACTGGGCAATTAAAAGATTGAATTTCGATCTCCACGCAGCGGGCAATAATAGACTTTTTCATTTAAACGAACTGGAGGAGATTAGGTTTGACGCTTATGAAAATGAAAGGTTGTATAAAGAACGGATAAAAAATGGCATGATTCGAGGCTGCAAAGAAAGGAGTTCAAAGAAAGACAATTCGTACTCTTGTATAACTCAAGATTAAGATTATTCCCCGAAAAATTGAAGTCCCTATGGTCTGGACCTTTTCGGGTGGAGGAGATACACCCGTTTGGAGTAATTACGATATGCAATGAGAATGACGGATCCGAGTTCAAGGTTAACAGACAGCGGTTGAAGGAATATTTTAATGAAAATGATCATCGTGAGACGATGATCATCACACTACAATAAAAAAATCTAAAGCAAAACGTCCGGCCGGGACGTCCTAAACAAGGCGCTTGGTGGGAGATAACCCATCGATTAGACATATAATTATATTTATTAATATTTAAAGAACCTATTTTGTTCTTAGATACAAAATTTTCATTTTGGAAGAAGTATGTCTGTAATCCTTACTCGATTTTGCTTGAGAATCTCTGGGAGAGTGTTTGGAAGCTTAGGATGAGAATAAAATGGATTAAGAAGTGTTGAGAAAGAGTGAAAATAGCAAAATTTTAAATTCTTGCATTTTGTTACAACAACTTCAATACATATGTAACAAGAATAAGTTCTCTGCATGTTCCTTCTTGCGTCGCGCGCTGGTGGTTCAGCGCCGGTTCAGTTGAATCGGCCTGCGGGTTTAATTCCTGGATGTTGTTATAACAACCCCACTACATATATAACAGGAATTGGTTTACTGCCTTTTCTCCCTGTAATCGCGCGACCGGCTGTCCAGTGCTGGTTTAACTGAACTGGCGCACACGTTTCTTCTAAGTTGGCAGTTCGGGCTGGTTTAGCGCCATAATCCTATCTAAATCATAACCTAGACCGGGTTTAATTTAAAATTCTAATCACTAATCTTCCCCTCTAATTAAACCTCCCCAAATATAAAGAAATTTCTTTGCCCCTTTACCCATATCGCGATCAGCCGGCTAGGTCAAGTGAGGTAGAGCGAAAGGGGAGATCGCGGGTCTCGCGCGGCGACCGGTGGCGACATTGGCAGTGGATCTCACGCTTGGCATTAGTGGCAGTGACAGGAGAGATCTGTAGTTTGCGCGAGGCGTTGGAGGTGGCGATCAGTAAAGAAGCGGAGAGCGGCGGGAACATTAGGGCGGAGCCGCGCAAGATTCTTCTACCCGAAGTACAGTTGCTTCCTGGGGTTTCTATACTAACGAATTTGGGAAGATTTCTGAGGTATGACCCTACCCCCTTACCCTTGCGCTCATAATGAAGAGGAGTATAATGGAGAATTTATTTTTCTATTTTCTGGTCTCTTTGGTTGTGATTATGCTTAGTTAGAACTATGTCATCTAAAAGGGGAGATAAGAAAAGGAAGGGGAAAGAAATTTCAAGAAGTGTAGATAGGTTTGTTGGAGAGGGGAGCGCGGATGTGCTTTGAGCAGGTAAAGTCCATCCTTTTCATAGAGGAGAGGGGATTCATGATAAAAAAAATAATTTGGAGTCTTGCGTACGCTGAACAGATTAAGGCGCTCCAACTGGGAGTCATTTTGTTACCCACAGACTGAGATTCTGCTAGCTTGGGTGTACGAATTTTATGCAAATGCAAGGAATGTTGAATATGGGATGGTGTTAGTTCGGGGAAGGGAAGTCAATTTTTCTGCGGCACGAATTAGTGACATGATCAATCTGGGCGATCAAGAATACGATGCTTTTACGGGATTTTAAACAAAGTCACAATTGATGACATGTTGAAAGTTGTGTGTGCCACACTGGTGTCCGAATGGATGAGTAAGAAGCCTACAATTGTGAAAACATCATGCTTAACTCGACAAGCAAAGCATGGCTCTTATTTGTCAACGCCAGTGTAATACCTACCAAACACCCTAATAGTGTGGATTTGGATAAGTTAGCGTTGATCTACGGAATCATCACAGGGATGCAATTTGATGTTGTAAATATCATAACTTTGCAGCTGCGGCAGTTGATTCGAGAGGAGAAACCTCGACAGTTATGGTTTCCGTCACTAATCACCGAGCTCTGTAGGGATGCGAGGGTGCCCAAGGAGGTGAATGACATGGTTACACAAGTAAAGTGTCACATTAACAAAACGGTCATCGAAGTAAATATCAAGGTTGCTACAAGGAAAGGTAGTTTAGGGCAAGGAGATGCTCAGACTTCGCAGACACAAGCAAAGAAACCTATACGTATTAATATTCCAGCAGTCAATCATGGCACCGACCCCGATCTTTTGATTGAGAATATTGAGTACATCAAAGCCTATCAGCGCTGTTAGTAATTGTATTCAAAAGAGTAGTTTGAAGATCTTCATGCAAATATGTGGAGGGAAAGGCGAAGATTCCGATGTCGGAGCCGAATTTTAGGATGTCGTGCAAATTTGACAAAGCTGGCTACCTTCTGACATCAGACCGGACTAGAGTTGATCCAGCGAAGGTTGCAGAAGCTGATGAGGACGAAGAAGATGACGAGGACGCCGACGATGACGAGGATGCAGAGGATGATGGGGATGAATAAGAGTCGGATGATGAGGATGAAGCTGACGGATCTCCTTAGTGGCTGAATATCACCTTCAGTGATTGCTCGTTTATTCCTCTACTTCGCACTATTAGGATGTTTGATACATTATGCTTTATTTTGGCCTATACTATTCGCTGACCTATGTTCTATTTTGCTATATAATCTTTGGTTAGCTTTCAGCTTTGGAACGCTTTAATTGCACTATGCTCTGGAATGATATATATTTATTAATGATCATTACTTGTAATGTTATGTTGGTGCTGTAAGTTGTGATACAATTGAGGCTAATTTTTTCAGGAAAATGAAGACACTAATATTGTTCGATGGATTTATTTATTTTTTGTGTTGACCTTATTGTGATTACGTCCCCTCTTATTGAGGCATATGTGTTGAAGCTGAGAAATATCTCAACCTCAAAAATCGGACTAGACCACCTGAAGTTACTGGTCGAGCGGTCAGAAAGACGGTCTCTGGTCAGGAAACAGAAGCAAATTGCGCAAACAAGACCCCAGGTTGCTACGGCAGGAAGGTCCCACCACGTACCCAGTTGCTTAGGAGAAGCAACCCCTTCTCAACCAGATTGGCCGAGCTAGGTACGAAGGAGGCGAGCTTGAGCAATAACGAGTCAAGGGCAGTTGTTGGAACTCGCGAGGGCTCAGGCCGAGATTTGTTTGTCCCTCCCTCGTACCCCTGGGGTCCTATTTATAGGGAAAACCAAAGAGGGGGGGGGGAGGTCTTACTTATACCCCCACCCTGGCGAGTTGGCGACTTCCCTGGAGAGCTCGCCTGGAAGAGGCGAGTATCTGGTCATAGTCGCCACCTGGCGAGTTGGCCTGGGGAGCTCGCCATACTCGCCCGAACCTTCCGCGGCCTGGGGTGCTGGTCTGGATCCCCACCTTGTCTTGTTGACTTTGACTTTTGATGACCTGGCGGTGGTAGGGCCCTCCCTCGTCGAATATGGGTTGTACACAATCCCCGCTCTTTTTGGGCGATGTAGGAGCCCGGAAAGAATCATCCAACACCTATTCGGCGAGCATCCCTGCCGGGTATATGGTCAGCTCGCATCGTCGTCTGCTGGTAGAGTAGTCTATAAATAGGGGGGGCTTCGTTTTTGAGACGGTCCCTGGAGCTCGCCGAAGATGTCGGACGCTGAGCAGTTGATGAGGGACAATCTCGCCGCCCTGTCTGGCCTCCTCGGCATAGCCAGGTCGAAAAGACCGCGCGAGGATGATCCTACTGCCTTGCCCCCGCCGAAGAAGAAGAAGGCGAAAAAGGTCAAGCAGCCCGCCACTACGGTGGTCAGCTCGCCTCCACTGCCGAACCAGGTCGCCGCGGCGACTGAAAATCCCGTAGTGTCGTCCAGCACCCAGAGGATGTTGAACGACCTAGGGCTCGACGACCTCCCTGGGTCGACCCGGGGCAGCCCGCTGGAGAACCCGGGAGTGACCGAGGAGCTCGCGGCTGCGAAGGAGTCCGCGGTGTCTCAGGCCGAGGTCGTCACCGTGACAGGTCGCTACCTCGAACTCTTCCCTGCTGGGTTGTCGCTGCTCCTTTGCTGACTTCTTTTTTTATGCAGATTCTCCGATTGCCGCGGACGCGGCACTTGATGTCGTCCCCCTCAGCTCGGCGCCCTTACTCGCCCTGGCGGCCGACAGGCCGTCCAAGACCGCCTACACGGTCAGGATAGGCCTCAGCTCGGGGAAGGCGTCTGAGGCGGCATTGGTGAAGGGCCCCCCGCCTGCGAGTAAGGAGCTGCCGGCGAAAGCCACTCCTGCCGGGTCATCTGGGCCGGCGCGCGAGGTTCCTCTGGCGAGTACGACGGCCTCTGTCGTTGCGAGCGGCGGGAAGATACCCCCGGTGAGCGCTCCATTGCCGCCGCCGCCGCCCGTGGTCGCCACTCCTGGCCAGACGCCGAGCACTAGCTTGCCCCCTCCGCCGCCTCTGTTTGCTCTGCCGAAGTCGGACCATCCGCGACCTCCTCCACCTCCTGCGCCGAGGGCTCCGCACCACTCTGTGAGCTCATCTCAAGCTCCGCCGCCGATGAAGAAGCCGGAGAGGCTGCGACCGCCCTACTTCCCTCCACGGGTTGGAGACCCCGACTACGTCGGCCGAGGGTCTGGAGAGCGCGGGCAAGGCAGGCCTGCCGATCTTCCGAGCAGCTCTTCGGGGAGGCGAGATACCTCCGGGCGACCTCCTTCGCCGCGCCGATCCCGATCTCCTCGCCGTGGTGAGCCTCCTACTACTTTGACTACAGCTCTGCTTTTCCTGTCCTGACGATCCACCTTCCTGCCTTGTCAGATCGCCCGGCGACCTCTGGGGCGGCTTTCATCGATGCCATCGGGCTGTCCGGGAGCGAGTATCGCCAGGCCGCCATTCGCGCCCACATGGAGCTGGAGAGCAAGTTCGACCAGCTCGCTATCTGCGATCCTCACCGACGCATCTCGGCTCTGGAGGCGAGGATGGCCAAGGTCGAAGGGCTCCAGTCGACCTTGGAAAACTATGAAGCTCGCTTTCACGTGGTCAAAGAAAATGACCGCCAACTGCAGTTGAACAACCACCGTCTGCAGCTGGTGCTTGACGAGCTGGCCGGCATCCGGGCGAGCATGGGGTCTGCTGGACGTCTGGCGAGGATGGAGGAGCAGCTCTGGCTTGGCGACGATGCGACAGCGCTGGCGACGGAGCATTACCGTCGTGCACGCGAGATCGGCTGGGCTGGGCGACATCCGCACCCTCCTGAGCGGCCGAGGGCGCCATAGTTTTTTTTTCTTTGCTTTTCGAATGTAACTCGCCTCGCGCGACTTGTACTTCCGGACATCTATTTTTAATTTGATTAATTCATTTGTGTGCGAATATTCTCGCTTCTGTGTGCGCGCTTTATTTCTTGATGTGCCGAGCTTTAGTTCACCTGATAATGTCGCAGGTTTATCTTCATCGTGCGAGCTCGTTAGATACTCGCCGGGACGGCTGACCCCCCCCTTGGGCTTGTCATATCTATAAATAGGAGGGGTAGGTGGGTCATAAAGCGTATGTTGTAGCGACCTTCTTTCCTCCTGGCGAGTATCTGAACAACCAACTCGTCGCTCTTGTTGCTTACGGATCTCGCAAACATGGTCGGCGACGACGCCAGCGCTCGCCGACAGGCCCACGCAATTAACTTCGCAGACGCGGCTTTCAAGAAGTCCATAACCACCGAGAAGGAACTGGCAACCTTCAAAGAACGCTTCCTGCCTGACGGGTACTCGGCGAGACTCCCCACTCGCAGCGAGTGCCTCAATACCCATATTGAGGGTTCGCTTGTAATGTCGCTGCGTCACTTCGACGTTGGCCTGCGGCTTCCTTTCTGGCCGGAGTTCTGCGAGGTCCTGCGCTACTTCGGGATCGTCCCCGCGCAGATCAATCCCAACGGACATGGCGATCATCATGGGTTTCCTATGCTTCCTTCGGGAAGAGAGGATCGCCTTCGACCTCTCCGTCTTCCGCCGCATCTTTGCCTTTGCGGCGACCTCGGAGGGAGTCATCTTTTTTAGTAGCCACGTCTGCACCTTGGTCGGGACCGCGAATAAGGTCCACCGCTGGAGCGAGCAGCTGGTGGTCGTCCATGGCGACTTCGGCGATATTCTCGGCAGGCCGCACCAACCAGCCGACGTCGCCTTCCTTCCTCCCATCCTCGAAGGAGCTCGCGAGCAGCTCTTCGAATATTTCCGCGGTCGGCGCTTTGACGTCATTTTTTGGCGACTAAACGTCAACGTGCTCGAGGCAGTCCACCCTAATGAAAGTAAGCCGAGCTCGAAATGCGCCATGGTTACTCGCTCGCCCTTTTGCTGCTGAAGCTAACTTTGTCGCGCGTTTTGCAGTTTCCAACGAGCTTCCGGAGAAGCCGCTTCCTTTGGCGAAGGAAGTCGCCGCCACGCAGTCGGATGCTCGCCCCCCTGCCGACGTCGGGGAGAAGAAGAGGCCGTCCAAAGGAAAGTCCCGGGTCAGCTCGCCAGGCCCTGCGAGGAAGAAGGCGAAGGCATTGTCGCCCCATTCCGTCGATCGCAGGTCGCCGACGGATGCCCAGTCGCCCCACTTCCACCCCAACTACGGCCTCAGGCAGGGGGTGGTGGATTCCTACGGTCGCCCGCTCGTGACCTGGTCGGCGGAGGACAACTCGGTGTCGCTGAGCACCAACCTCCCGTCCTGGTCGACTGATTGGGAGGACAAGGGGGAGGCGTTCGCCGTCCTCCACGCCATCTATGGTCGGGTCGACGCGGAGTCCGTCCTGGGGCTGACCCCGTCGGAACTCGCCCACCAGTCGGCCTGTGCGCTCGCTCGGTCTGCCGAGCTGGGTCACTACTCGGCGAGGAAGCTGTTGGAGACAACCGATGCCCTCAAGGTCGTCTCCAAGAAGGCCATCGACCTCGGCATGCAGTCAGTCCGCTGGAAGGACTTCGAGGTGAGCTGTCCTTGGGTGGGTTTGCTCGATTTGCTTCGTTGATAGATCCTGACGTCGATCATTTCGCAGACTGCCGAGATAGAAGCGGCGAAGAAACTCTCCGAGTGCGAGGAGAAGCTTGCTGCCTCCCAGGCCGAGCTGGAGGCGGCCCAAACTCGCGCAGCGATGATGGAGACGAGGCTGGTCGCTGCTGAAGGATGGCCGAGCTCCTCAACCCCGCTACCCGAGGACCCGGCGTGAGTGGTGAAGCAATCACGCGTCCTCTGGGAGGAGAGATCCTCTGTTCGCCGCGAGATTGCGCGAGTGGCGGGGAACGTCATACTCGCGTGCCTCAGGCTCGGGGGCCAGCTCGTCGAGGGGGAGAAGCCGCTCACTGTCGACGAGCTCATTCCCGAGCTGCTCGCCGAGGGGACTGTCCCGCCGTATAGCGCGTCGTCGCCGACCAGCTCCGGTGATTCTGACAGCAGCGGTAGCGGAAGCAGCAGCAGCAGCGGAAGCTGCAGCGGCAGCGGAAGCAGCATCGGCAGCGGAAGTAGCAGCGGCGAGAGCGCAGAGAGCGACGACTTTGCAGATATCGGCGATATCGGGGATGATGAATATCGGCCTGATACTGGCGACGACGAGTCCTAGTTGCTCGCCGATATTCTTTTTGTAAACCAAATTTTTGACTTTATACAAAGTTTCGGTTTTTTCCTTTCTGACTGGATGTTACTCGCTAGGCTCATAGGCTCGGAGAGGAACGCTCGCTAGGTCGCAGGGGGATGGTCCCGACATCGACCATCCGCTCGCCGGGACCTACTCGCCCCTGCACCCGGATACTCGTGAACCTGCTGAGATAACCGCGCGGGTGGCGTGTGGGACATACTCGCATGCCCCCCAGGGCTCGCTTACTCGCGCGGTTCCAGCTCGCTTCCCCGCATGGGATCTGCTCGCCTACTCGCACGAGATCAGCTCGCCTGCTCGCGCGAGGTCTGCTCGCCTGCTCGCGCGAGGCCTGCTCGCCTGCTCGCGCGTGACGAAAATTGAACCGGGCTTAGTCGTCGAACATAGCCTGCGGGCCCCTCATTCTCGTCATCGAGGAGATCGACCGATTCCCGAGGAGAGGAGCTCGTGGGGATACCGGTCTTACGACGCTGCTCAACTCGAGGTCTTGGGTTACAATCGAGGAGATCGGCCGATTCCCGAGGAGAGGAGCTCGTGGGGATACCGGTCTTACGACGCTGCTCAACTCGAAGTCTTGAATTACAATCGAGGAGATCGGCCGATTCCCGAGGAGAGGAGCTCGTGGGGATACCGGTCTTACGACGCTGCTCAACTCGAAGTCTTGAATGACCGATTCCCGAGGAGAGGAGCTCGTGGGGATACCGGTCTTACGACGCTGCTCAACTCAAAGTCTTGAATTACAATCGAGGAGATCAGCCGATTCCCGAGGAGAGGAGCTCGTGGGGATACCGGTCTTACGACGCTGCTCAACTCGAGGTCTTGGATTACAATCGAGGAGATCAGCCGATTCCCGAGGAGAGGAGCTCGTGGGGATACCGGGCTTACGACGCTGCTCAACTCGAGGTCTTGAATTACAATCGAGGAGATCGGTCGATTCCCGAGGAGAGGAGCTCGTGGGGATACCGGGCTTACGACGCTGCTCAACTCGAGGTCTTGAATTACAATCGAGGAGATCGGCCGATTCCCGAGGAGAGGAGCTCGTGGGGATACCGGGCTTACGACGCTGCTCAACTCGAGGTCTTGGATTACAATCGAGGAGATCTGCCGATTCCCGAGGAGAGGAGCTCGTGGGGATACCGGGCTTACGACGCTGCTCAACTCGAGGTCTTGGATTACAATCGAGGAGATCGGCCGATTCCCGAGGAGAGGAGCTCGTGGGGATACCGGTCTTACGACGCTGCTCAACTCGAGGTCTTGGATAATATCCTGCATCCTTATATAACTTGGAGATTAATCGCAGAGATACCTTAACAAGAAAGAAACTCTCCGGAGAGATGCTCTTGACCCTGCCGAATCGGGGGATTGGCGTCCAGACCCGTTCCTAAGAATTCCTCTAGTCGGAGGAGAGATGCACTCGGGGAGACTAGGCCGGCGTGCAAGGGGGGGGGGGGGGGGGCTGACCTCGGCCAACAATGCAGAGGCTCGGTCTTACAAGAGCGCTTAAAATCCCGAAGCATCGTCCCATCATCCGAACTAGGCTATTCAGTGAGAACGGGTTGGAGTCCCGTATCCCGATTTGACAGTGAAGGTCGCTTCCAGGTACGATTAGGGTGGGGGTGGTGTTCATCGTGGGTCCTTTTCGAACGCACTCGGAATCCACACACCTCCCTCCGGGCTCGTCCATACCCTTTCTTTGGCAGGTTATCCTGTCTTGTTGCTCGCTTGAGATCTTCTCCCTCTGGGTGTTTTACGAGGCCGGCCTCTCCTCGAGTCCGGGAGATCAGGGTGCAGATCTGTTCCTCGCAGGTCCTCCAGACGGAAGAGAGATGCACTCAGGGAGACATAGGCCGACATGCAAGGGGGGAGCTGATCTCGGCCGACAATGCAGAGGCTCGGTCTTACAAGAGCGCTTAAAACCCCGAAGCATCGTCCCATCATCCGTACTGGGCTATGTATGAGGAACAAACCGACCGCTGCCTCCCGAGGTCGACTACGAGGCGGACCATGGAAACACTCAGAAGCCTCGAGGCACATTTAACATAAAAGAGATGAAATCCCACATCCTTTGTATATTAAGTATGTTTACAGAAATAGATACATGAGTTACCGCTACGGGTAAAATCTTTTCAAATCATCCCCGCTCCAGGTCCCAGGCAGCTGCTCTCCCGCTTGGTCTTGTATGTAATAGCCTCCTGTGGCCAAGGCTTCTTGGACGATGAAAGGTCCTTCCCAGTTGGGATGGAGCTTGCCTACGGAGGCTCCCCGCCCAGCAGCGTCCACCTTCTTCATGACCAAGTCCCCTGCGAGGAAGTTCTTCAAGCGGACGTTTTTGTCGAAGTGTCTCGCCATGCGCCTCTTGGTTTCTTCCTAGCGCATGGAGGCCAAGTCCCGAAGCTCTTCCACATAATCTAGGGAGAGCCTCTGAGCCTCTTCATTCTCTAGCCGCCATTCCTCGCTTCCGTCTTCGGCTGCGATGACCCGTGGACTATGCACCTCAAATTCGACCGGGATGAGCGCCTCGGACCCGTGTGACAGCTTGAAGGGTGTTTCCCCTGTGGCTGAGTTCGGGGTGGTCCTGAGGGCCCAGAGGACGGAAGGGAGCTGTTCGGCCCAATTCCCCTTGAGGTTGGTGATCTTCTTCTTCAGCAAGTTGATGATGAGCTTGTTCGCGGCTTCTACTTGCCCATTGCTCCGAGGGTGATGTACCGAGGTGAACCGAAGGTCGGTTCCCAACTGTTTACAAAAGTCCCCCAGTTCCAGGCTGGCGAACTGCGGCCCATTGTCGGTGATGATGGCCAGAGGGATCCCGAACCTGCATGCGATTTCCCCCCAGATGAAGTTCTTGACGATTTGAGACGTGGTCCTGGCCAGAGCCTTAGCCTCGATCCACTTCGTGAAGTAGTCGACCATTACCAGAACAAACTTCCTTTGCCCGCTAGCTTGAGGGAATGGGCCGATCAAATCCATTCCCCAAATTGCGAAGGGCCATGGAGCGGTAATCGAGCGAAGCTGCTGAGCCGGCTGGAGCGCGAGGGGCGCGAAGAGTTGACATTGGGAGCACTTTCTGGAATGGGCCTCTGCGTCCTTTCGGATGGTCGGCCAGAAGTAACCGTGCCTCAGAATCCTTTGCTCCAGGGTGCGGGTCCCGGAGTGACTGCCGCACTCTCCCGAGTGAATCTCCTCGAGGACCCGGGGAATCTCGAGCTCTGACAAGTATCGGGCCAGAGGGCCTGAAATGTTCTTGCGATAGAGTTCGCCGTCCTGTAGCAAGTAGTACGCGGCCTTATACCGAAACTTTCTTTGATCTTGCCTGTCAGATGGTAGTCGGCCTGTCGCCAGGAACGCGATGAACGGATCTCTCCACGAGGCCCGCTGATCGATCTCCATCAACTCGCCTTCTTCGATGGATGGTCGAAACAACTCGATGGCGGTTCCCCCAGCCCGAGGGCCGTATTTCGCAAGATTGTCTGCCTCGGAGTTGCGTTCTCGGGGCACGTGCTCTACGTGAAAGGATCGGAACCCCCCGATCAGGCCTTTGACCTTAACTAGATATTGCTGCAAGATGGGATCTCGGACTTCGAACTCTCCCCGAATCTGAGATGCTGCCACCATGGAATCGGTAAAAGCCCTGATATCTCTGATTGCCAGCTCCTTGGCGAGTCGCAAGCCAGCCACCATGGCTTCGTACTCCGCCTGATTGTTAGTGACCAAAAAAAGGATCTTGACGGCTTGCTCAATCCTGGTCCCCTGAGGACTAACCAGCACCACCCCGGCTCCCACGGAGTGTCTCCCTGACGCGCCATATACGAATATCTTCCATGGGACCGGCCGAGAGACATCCGTGTCTGCCTCGACCTCGGCCGAGAAGTCGGCCAGGAAATCCACCACGGCTTGTGCTTTGATCGCGAACCTTGGGGGGTAGGAGATGTCGAACTCGCTCAGCTCCACAGCCCACTTGGCGAGCCTGCCGGAGTGCTCCACTCCGTCCAAGATACTCCTCAAGGGGTGGTCGGAGACTACCTTGATAGAGTGGGTTGGAAATATGGACGGAGTCGCCTGGCCGAAACTACCAGGGCAAAGACTAACTTCTCCAGGATGGGGTACCGCATTTCGGCTTGCCTTAGCACCCGGCTCACGTAGTAGATTGGAAGATGCTTCTTTCCCTCCTCTCGGACCAACACCGAGCTGACTGCTTCATCCCCTACCCCTAGGTAGAGCAAGAGGTCCTCACCGCCCTACGGACCCTGAAGGAGAGGAGCTCGAGTCAGCTGTTGTTTGAGCTTTATGAAGGCCTCCTCGCACTCCGGGGTCCACTCGAATTTCTGGTTCCCCCGAAGGGCTTTGAAGAATGGGGAACACTTCTCTCCGGCCCTAGAGAGAAACCGGCTAAGACCTGCCAGCCTTCCGGTCAACCTTTGAACTTCCTTGAAATCCCTCGGGGACGCCATCTCCACGATGGCTTTCACCTTGTCGGGGTTAGGCTCCACCCCTAGGGGAGTAAGGAGGTGCCCTAGAAACTTCCCCCTTCCCGCACCGAAAACACACTTGGCCGGGTTGAGCCGCATCTTGTACCTCCTCAGGGTGGCGAAGGTCTCTGTCAGATCCGCTACGTGCTCTGCGGCGCTCTTACTCTTAACGAGCAGGTCATCCACGTAGACTTCCAGATTCCGCCCCTTTTGCTCTCTAAAGACGTGATCCATCATTCTTTGATATGTCGCGCCGGCATTCTTGAGCCCGAAGGGCATCATCTTGTAGCTATAGCATCCGTCGCTGGTGATGAAGGAAACATCACGGCAATCGGGGGGATGCATCCGGATCATTACGGGATACCCTGAAAAGGCATCAAGGAAGCTCATTACGGGAAACACGACGGCGGAATCAACCAGCGCGTCGATTTGAGGCAAGGGGTAACAATCCTTGGGGCAAGCTTTATTGAGCATAGAAAAATCAATACATAGCCTCCAGCCCCCTCCCGATTTCTTCACCATTACAACATTAGAGACCCAGCCTGGATACTGGATCTCCGAAACAAAACCTGCTTCTAGCAGCTTCCCTACTTCCTCCCGGATTGGTCCCGCCAGAGCGGTGGCGCTCTTCCTCTGCTTCTGACGGACTGGGGCCGTCGCTGGATCCAGGTTGAGGCGATGACAGGCAACATCAGCATCAATCCCTGGCATCTCGGCGGCGCTCCATGCGAAGACGTCCGCGTTTTCCTGCAGGCAGGCAGCTATCTCCACCTTCCCTTCCGGGGGCAAGGCTCCTCCGATCTTCAGCAGCTCCGGCTCTCCTCTCAGGGAGATCACCTCTACTTCCTCCAGCTCCTCAGCAGCTTGCAGGCCCTCCTCCTGCTCCATCATCCTTTCCAACCTTTCTGCGTCGCCCATCCAGCTGATGGTGCTGACCGCATTCAGGTAGCATTCCCTGGAGGCCCTGGGATCTCCCCTGATCCTGACTTGGACGTCGTCCCTGCAGTACTTCAGGCATTGATGATATGACGATGGGACGGCCTTGAAGTAGTTGATGAGGGGCCGTCCGAAGATGGCGTTGTAGCCGCTGGGTGCGTCGACGATGACGAAGCGGCATCGGATCGAAGTTCCCCCGAGGGTGACCAGCAACTCAACTCCTCCTTCCACCTCTTTCTTCTCCCCGGAGAAGCCGAAGAGAGGCCCATCCGCTGCCTGAACCCGAGACGCTTCCACCTGAAGGCCGACGAAGGTTCTCTTGAAGATGACATTCACCGAGCTCCCGTTATTCGCGAGGATTCGGTCGACGGTGAAGTCCTCGATTGCTGCTTGAATCACCAGGGCGTCATGGAAGGGGTTCTCGTTCCAGAGCATGTCTTCCTCCGAGAAGGTGATCTCGTTCAAGGGAGGGGGGGGGGGGTCTGAGACGTCGAGGTGACGCTCTTTTTGTAGATTTGGTGGAGACTTCCCTTGCGGGAAGCTCCTAGCCCAGCCCCTCCGTTGATTACTCCGACGTGTCTGCCTCCCGGACCGGGAATGACATTCCCCCTTCCTCCTTGGTCGATCCTGTCCTCGTTTCTCCTCCTCTGCGGTACCTGGTAAGCCACCTGCCCAACCTGGGCCTCCTGCTGCGGCTGCTCCCTCTCGGCCGCCGTTGCTTCCATCCTCCTCCTTGCTTCCTAGAACTCAGGGCAAGCCAAGGTTTCGTGCCCCTCCACTCGATGGATATCGCAGTAGAGGGGAATCACCGCTTCCTGCTGCCTTTCCTGCCTCCTCTCCTGCTGCCTCTCCTTCCGCCGGCGCTTAGCGGCTCGCTGCGTGATGGCCATGGTCTCCCATCTTCCTCCTCCCTGCTCCCGTGGGTTGTAAGTCCTCCTCTCCTCCTGATGGGTGGGCCGCCTCCACTGGGGGCGATCCCTCGGGTACTGGAATCTTCTCTCCTCGCTCCTCGTCTCTCGACCTCCGACGGGCCTCCTATCCTCCTGCCTTCGAGGCCTCTCCCGCCTCTCCTGCCTCTCCGCCTTTCTGATCTCCCTTCCCCTTTCTCCCTTCTCCTCTTTCCCCTGCGGCCTCTCCTGCTTCCTGTCGTTGCGCCCCTCTGGCGCCCTCTCCCTCTCCAGCAGTCTTCCTCTGTCTTGCCCAAGCGGTCGGTCTCCATCGAGCCGTGCCAGGAACTCCTTGTTCCTCTCCTCTCCCTGGATGAACACATTGGCTCTCTCCACCATCTCCTTGAACGATTTGGGCGGCCTGTGCCCCAACTCCATGTTGAACAGGCCCTGCTTCAGCCCGAACTTGAGGGCCACCATCAAGGTGAACCCGTCTACCTCTTCCACCTCCAGCACCTCCTCCTGGAATCGATCGATGTACCGGCCCAAACTCTCGTGCTTCCCCTGCACGATCTTGAAGAGGGCGGTTGCCTCCTTCTTCCTCCGCTTGGACGTCGCAAACCTTGCTAATAGACCCCTTCGAAGATCTGAGAAGTAGTAGACTGACCCGGCTGGCAGCTGGTGGAACCAATCTCTCGCGCTACCCTTGAAGGTAATGGAGAAGAGCCGGCACTTGAGAGCATCGGACATGTTGCGAATGGAGACCACATCCTCAAACCACTGAAGATGTCCCACTGGGTCGTCCTTGCCGGAGTAGTACGAGAGGACCGGCTCTCTGAAGTTGTCGGGGACGAGGGCTGCGAGGATCTCGTCGCAAAAGGGGCTCCTCCCTTCCTAGCGGCGGCGAGTATCCTCCCCGCTCGAGCAGTCATACTCGCTCCATCGGCGAGCATCTCCATACCTCGCCGAGAGTTCCGGATCTCGAAACCGGATTCCTTGACTACTCGCCGGGTGATGTCGCGGCGGGATCACCTGTTCTCCACTCGCCCAAGCGGGCCCCTTCCCTGCTCGCCGAGTTGGTATCTCCTCGCCCGGGGGTGTCCGGCGGCGGGGAGAAGTCGCCGTCACCTCAGGCGGATTGGACAACCCGTCGAGTATTGCCTTCTCCACTCTCCTCGCGAACTCTGCAAAAGCCGCCACTGTCACATACTCGCTACCTTGCCCCGAGATTCCAGCTCCCACCGAGTTACCTCCCAACTCGCCCCAGTCTCCACCATCGGCCATCTTCCAACCACGACTTTCTTCTTCGGTCGCTATCCACGCTCACCGCACCAAGTGTTGAAGCTGAGAAATATCTCAACCTCAGAAATCGGACTAGGCCACCTGAAGTTACTGGTCGAGCGGTCAGAAAGACGGTCTCTGGTCAGGAAACAGAAGCAAATTGCGCAAACAAGACCCCAGGTTGCTACGGCAGGAAGGTCCCACCACGTACCCAGTTGCTTAGGAGAAGCAACCCCTTCTCAACCAGATTGGCCGAGCTAGGTACGAAGGAGGCGAGCTTGAGCAATAACGAGTCAAGGGCAGTTGTTGGAACTCGCGAGGGCTCAGGCCGAGATTTGCTTGTCCCTCCCTCGTACCCCTGGGGTCCTATTTATAGGGAAAACCAAAGAGGGGGGGGGTCTTACTTATACCCCCACCCTGGCGAGTTGGCGACTTCCCTGGGGAGCTCGCCTGGAAGAGGCGAGTATCTGGTCATAGTCGCCACCTGGCGAGTTGGCCTGGGGAGCTCGCCATACTCGCCCGAACCTTCCGCGGCCTGGGGTGCTGGTCTGGATCCCCACCTTGTCTTGCTGACTTTGACTTTTGATGACCTGGCGGTGGTAGGGCCCTCCCTCGTCGAATATGGGTTGTACAATATGAATGTTCTAAATTTTGGTATATACTCAGGATGCACAACATGCAGATTAATCAATTGAATACGCGTACTAAAGGATACTTAATTAATGAAGCAAGTTGGAAACCAGTCCAAACTTCTGAATTCAGGAGAGTTATTTATATTCAGTTATTTATGTCCTTATGTATTTCATCACTATTATCCTGTGTTATATCACAATTACAATTTATAAACTACAAGTAGTTTTGTTAGGGCCTAACAAAGGTTTAAGTGGGGGGGGGGGGGAGTTTATCCTCTACTAATTCGGTGATTAATAATTTGATTGAGCATGAGTTTAATGATCCGAATTCTTACCTTAATTACTGGTACGGCTAGATAATCTTAAGAGTTCGGATTTTGAATTTGAAGTTAGTAAGATTTTTTTTTTGGGTAAAACACACTTAAGTATTTATTTTATGCACAACTTTCTTTAATTTAATTTTACTCCCCTGCAATCTTTTGATATTGACTTCTAAAAAAAGAATAGGGAGGGTGAGCAAGAACTGAGTTAATGATATAAACCAAGACAAGAGATTATGTAGCTAAACTATTTGGATCATTCCTGAGATTCTTTGAGCTTGTTCCTTATCATTTTGATATACATTACCAAATGATTAAATTCTTTAGATTTCTACTAGTTGTATCTTAATACACTAGCCATTTATGGGTGTTTCAATTCAGCATATAAAAAAAAGAAGTTAAATGTCATAGTGATATGCGACCTAAGTATGTGGGTGCCTACTTGGAATGATCCCAACTATGACCATATATAAAAAAAGAAAGAAAAAAAGAACAATTTTGTCATAGTGACATGTGACCTAGGTAGGCGAATACATACTTGGAATGATCCCAACTATGAGTATAATATTTATATATTTAATGCTTAAGAATTGAGCCTCATAATATGGTGAGTGATTAAGATTATTGACTAGGGAATTTACACTCCACTATCAAAGCCTACATATAAATTGCTAACCAAGCCAAAGCCAAACCCACGTTCATGTGAACTACTAACTCCTATCGAGGTAACTTGGGGGATGAGGGTAAACGAATTTCTGAGATCGAGAGATAAAGATTTCTACTTTCAAATCGTTGCAAAGTAGTAATCAATTAAAGCATAAAGAATCTATTTAAAACTCATCGTAATAGGCTTGGGAAATCAATTTACAAGGCTATCTCTCTTTATCGATTAAAATACCTTTTCGTTTTGTTAGAGTTACGTAATCATATTAGTGGCATGTACTTCATCTATTATTTAGTATTCACTATAATTAATCTGCTAGAATTTGAAAAAAAGGTCAAGCTAGTATCTGCAAGTATTAAGTTAGTTATTTCCTCGAGTGAATGTTCTTTTCTCACTTTATATTACTTGAACCAGCACGTACACTTGCGTTATTTTATATATACGTTACCGACGTATCAAGTTTTTGGCGCCGTTGCCGGAGAAATTGCGTGGGAGTAAATAATTTTGAAGAAAACACACACAACACTAGAACTCTTAATTGCGCTTTTTCTTTTATCAAACTAATGGATTTGTGATGGTTGAACTTTTAATGATTGACAAACTTACCAGTTGAGTAAAATGGATTTCTTGAGTATGCTTTGATTGAGTTGGGTTAAGAAAAAAGATCATTGAACTTTCATCTTAATAGTTATTTATTCACCCAATTCAATCTTATGAATTGTCTTTGCTTTGGACTAGCAAGACATAAGTATGGGGGTGTGATAACTTCTTAAAAGAAGTTATCTATGTTCATTTTCTTTGATATAAATGATGAAAAAGATGTTTTAATGTGTATGAAATGATGATTAAATTTATATTTAATATTTATTTGATTAATTTGACAATTTTTCAATGTTTTCTTTTCAGAATCATCAAAATAGTTCAATTCGAAGAAGTAATGCAGAGTAATTTTTCTGGCCTGGGAAAGTTGTTATAACAACTTATTTGAGTTGTTATAACAACTTGCGGAATTTCAAATTTCGAATTTTTGAAAAAACTGCAGTGGTTACAAAACAAAGGGAAACATCCCTTCAAAGGGAGACACAAAATTAAAAGGGGAATTTGGCTGGAAAAGAGGATGATTATTCATTCTTGGAGAGGGAAAAGAGAGGGACATTGCTTTGGAGAAGAAGAACTAGGGCAAAATCGGATCTTGGAGAAGGGTTGCTTGGACGTAAATTTGAGAGCATTTTCCTACACTATTTTGCATTCGTACCATCATGTACTGTAAGATCTTTCCTATTCTGTGGTGTTCTTCCACCATCATGAACTAAAATATCTGAGTCTTGTATGTTAGTAGTACCTTATCCTGTTGTGTGATGTTATAATTTAGCACTCTTTCATGTTTGCTTGGAAACTACTTTTATTGCATCTATGTTTTGTTTTACGAGGAATGTTGGATTATGTTTCTTCTTCTAAGTCGCGTGGCGAGATTCGATAGAGGAGTTACGCTAATCTAGAGTTGAATGCTTCATTCTATGCGGCGAGATTCGAGAGAGGAGTCGCGTGAATCTTTAATCAAGTTTCATTTTTATACTACGCTGCGAGATTCGAGAGAAGAGTGACGTAAGTGTATCATAGATCTCAGTATAATATAATAGAGAGAAAAAGATTTCCTCTCCATATTAGCAAAACTGATTTGTGCACTTTTTGTATGTTTTTTCTTACCTAAGTTAGAGATAACTTGGGGGATAAGGGTAAACGTATTTCTGAGATCGAGAGATAAAGATTTCCACTTTCAAATCGTTGCAAAGTAGCAATCAAGTAAAGCATAAAGAATCCATTTAAAACTCATCGCAATAGGCTTGGGAAACCAATTTACAAGACTCTCTCTCTTTATCTATTAAATACCTTTTCATTTTGTTAGAGTTACGTAATCATATTAGTGGCACGTACTTCATCTATTATTTAGTATTCACTATAATTAATCTGTTTGAATTTAAAGAAAAGGTCAAGCTAGTATTTGCAAGCATTAAGTTAGTTATTTCCCCGAGGGAACGATCTTTACTCACTTTATATTACTTGAACCGGCACGTACACTTGCATTATTTTATACATACGTTACAGGCGTATCAAGTAGAACAAGATATCGTCTATAAAAACTATGACGAACTCATTCAGGAACATCCTAAACACCTGGTTCATCAAACTCATGAATGCAGAGGGCGCATTTGTTAGCCCAAAGGGCATCATTGTGAACTCAAACAAGCCGTAGTGTGAGATGAATGTCGTCTTGGGTATATCCTCCTGTTAAATTCACAGCTGATAGTAACCCGACCTTAAGTCAATTTTAGAGAACCATTGTGCTCCCTCTAGCTGATCAAACAACTCGTCGATCCTTGGTAACAGATAAGTATTCCGCATCATCAATCGGCTGAGCTCCCGATAATCGATGCAAAGTTGGAGCGATCTGCCGTTCTTCTTCACGAACAAGATGGGAGCTCCCTATGGTGAAGAACTCAGTTTAACAAACCCTGCCTCAACCAGCTCCCTTAGCTGAGTCCGGAACTCTACAAGCTCCTTCAGTGCCATCCGATAAGGTGCCCGAGAGACAGGCCTCGCACCTGGTATAAGCTGTATCTGGAAGTCTTCCCCTCTATGCGGGGGTAGTCAAGGCAACTTCTCCGAAAATACGTCGAAGAAATCCTGAATCACCGAAATATCACCAAGGGAGGCCTCCATCTCCTCAATCTCGAAATAGATCATGTATACCTCGGCTCCGTGCTCATGGGCCTTAATGGCATGTACTTATGGTAATAATAAATGGGAGATATGCATAATACCTTCGAAGACCACCTCAGAGTTTTCGTGTTTCAATATGATTCTCTTAGATGGGCAGTCGATCTTGGCATGGTGCTAGTATAGCCACGTCATGCCCAGAATCAGATCATAGTCTGGTAGAGATAAAATCGTCGCTGGAGTATCAAATAGCTTCCCGCCAATGTTTACAGACATATTGCACATTGCAGTAGACTGCACCTCCAATCAGTCTAGAAGTCAGACTATGCCGAGGAGTCCAGGGAAACGTTGACATCTAACCAAATCCTTCGCGAAGTATTCCGAGACGAAAAAGTGTGATGCTCCCATATCAAATATTGTGAGGGCAGGCTTACCACATACATGTACTATGCCTGAGGTTGGTTATTTCAATTTTTATCAACTATATATAAAGGATTGCTAAGGTACTATATAAACAATTCAAAGTACAAAATGGTAAAGTACATGTGATGACTTCCTCAGGGTTCCTAGGCTGGGCAAGATCTAGCGCATACATCTGTTCCGGTCGTCGGCTGCCACCTTGAGGTCCTCGTCCACAACCTCATCCACGACCTCTACCCCGCTGTGCCAGAGGGGCTGCTAGAGGTGGAGGAGGTGGAGGAAAACGTTAAGGGTAGTGGGCTCTGATGTGCCCAGGATGGTGGCATCCAAAGCATACCACCAGAGGGCGTCCTTTGTCATCAAATCTCCGTGGCTCCTGGATGTGTAGTGGTGGGGCTAGTGCTGGGGGAGGTTGCTGCTCTGTCCTGACACCAGGACGGGGATGTAACGGCCTCCCCAGCCCACGGCTCGAAAGGATGACCGCCTACACCCCCAACATCCAGCTCGAAAGGGTTCAGCCTCAACAAGGTCTGCAGACCATGCACCCCAACCCGTCTCCGGTCCGCTGGCAGGTTGTTGGAGGTTGTAGCCTCAACAAGGTCATCTCAATTGGTGATGAGATGCGAAAGTACTTCATAGTTAAGTGTGCTCGGGCTGGGGTATTCTTGGGATGGGTGACCTCCTGGGAAGTCCCCGTAGGGGCGCTTAACTTGACTTTCTCTCACCGAAGGGAGGCTGCGGCCTCCAACAACCTGCCGGTGGACTTGAGACGGGTTGGGGTGCATGGTCTGTAGACCTTGTTAAGGCTAAACCCTTTCGAGCTGGATGCTGGGGGTGCCGACGGTCGTCCTTTCGAGTCGTGGGCTGGGGAGATCGTTACTAAAAAGTGCACTTTTTATTGTAACACACCTAGCCGATCCAACGTGACAGTGTCACGGCTCTGCTCTAGGCGACGCTACCGGGCTGCAACCCAAGCACCCCAACACCTCTCCAGCCCACTGGCGGGTTGTTGGTGGCCACAGCCTCCCTTTGATGAGTCAAACTCGATAGTCAAGCGCGCACCACGGGGACTTCCCAGGAGGTCACCCATCCCAGTACTACTTCAGCCTGACCACGCTTAACTATGGAGTTTTTTCAACTCTCATCACCAATTCAGCCCACGGCACGTCTACAGGACCTTGACTAGTGGGACTTTCTTGCGCCGCAAGACCCGCACTACTATATCATCGATCCTGATCGGCCCATAACCCACAGGTTTCAGGATCGATGCCTTTTTGTAACGGCCTCCCCAGCCCACGGCTCGAAAGGAAGGCCGACGACACCCCCAACATCCAGCTCGAAAGGGTTCATCCTCAACCAGTCTGCAGAACATGCACCCCAACACATCTCATCACCAATTGAGTTGCATGGTCTGCAGCTCAATTGGTGATGAGAGTTGAAAGAACTCCATAGTTAAGCGTGATCGGGCTTGAGTAGTACTGGGATGGGTGACCTCCTGGAAAGTCCCCGTGGAGCGCGCTTGACTATCGAGTTTGACTCATCAAAGGGTTGGTGTGGACACCAACAACCCGCCTATGGAGGGAGAGGGGTTGGGGTGCTTGGGCTGCAGCCTGGTAACGTCGCCTAGAGCGAAGCCGTGACACTGCCACGTTGGATCGGCTAGGGATGTTACAAGGGATGTCTTCTACCCTGCGGGAGGTCGCTGCTCTGACCTGACACCAGGACGGGGACGTCCTCTACCTCCCATGCGCCTCATGAACCTGCCCCGTTGCTTCCCTCTACTGCTCTCACCATGATACATCTCTTCCGCCGGTCTCTTCCCTATGCCCTGCACCATCAAATGATCCGCCTCCCACTTCTTCTCCTTCTCGATAATCTTTACCAGACTGGCCTTCGAGATGAACAGAAGATTCTGCCTGAGCGATTCCTAAAGTCCTCTATTGAATTTCTTTGTATAGTCCTCGCTCAGAGGACTAACGAATCCTGCCAAATATGAAAATTCCCGCTGGTAGTGTAACATCCCACAAACAACCAGACCCCTAGGAGGACTTTTGTCATGACTAGATTATGACAAAGCTTTAAGAAGATAAGGAGGACCATTAGTGTCTAAGAAAAAAAAAGGTGAAAGCACCTTGGTCTGTAAATAGTAGTTCCTGTACACCTAAGCTGAGGTTTGGCCAATAACTCTCAACATGACCACTTGACCCCACCATGTCATTCTCAACCCCATAGGGAGCCTCAAAAACCCATACAATCCATTTGGGGTCAACCCAAGGGGTCAAGCTAACTAGGGTCAACCTTAACCCTAGTTAGGTCAAAGTGCCATAACTTGACCTAAATTGGTTACACCAAGCCACAAATGGACTTAGGTGGTGACAAGGGACTCAAGACACCTAGTTGGCCAGTCAATCCACTAGTTTGACCAAGTCAAACCCTTCAAGTCAACTTTGGTCAAACCAAGCTCAAATGGGGAGGGAAACTAGACCCAACTCCAAACCAATTGGGCTTGGCCCAAATGTGATGACCCACTAGCTCTAGTAAGTGGACATTACCTAAAGAGCCACTCAATTTCTGGAGATGATGACTAGGAGAGAGAATGTGGATTTTTCATTTAAGGGAGGAGAGAGAAAGTGAGGAGTTAATGGTGAAATGCAAAGAGGCTCTTCCCCTCCCCTTCCCTAAGCCACCATTCATCTTCCCTGACCTTTGGGAAGAGTTGCCATCAATTCCAGCCAGCCCATCACATGAATGGGCACCAATTCACCATGGCCGAACACTCCCCTTCATGGTCATTAATGGCTAATCAAGTGTAGCCTCTCCCACTTCCCAAAATGACCCCTTCATCAGCTTTAAAAGCTTTCAAGCAATCAAAATGGATGGTTACATCACTTGTTTAGGAGGAGAATAGAGAATTCGGCGAGGAGGAAGCTTGAGATTGCTGGCCATGACACATAATCACCATACCCGTTGCCAAGCCCGTCTGCAGGTCTAATCCTCTTCCTTCTTCTCTATGCTAGATTTGTAGATCAATAGGTGGAGAAATCGGGCTCAATTGAGACCGATCAGTGAGGATAAAAATGTGGGTTTTCCGTGAGAATCTAACCTCTCGGGTTCGCCGGAAACGACCCCTCCTGCAGTCATGCGGCCGCTAGACGATAGCCACCACCTCGACGAAGGTAGTGGCGGCGGTGGCTGGCCAGGGAGGCGGTTGGGTGGTCGGGAAATGGGGCTTGAAAAACTCCAGGAAGGAGCAATCCAGGGCTTTGTCTCATCGGGAATGATGACCAGGAGCCATCAGACCGGCTTGGTCGATAGCGCAGGCCAAATTAAATATTGTATATATATTAAAAATCAATTATGTCACATTATTTCAATCACCTTGCCTTAATTTTTAAAAATATCTAGAGGCATTTTATGTAAATATATCCAACACACAAAACCTATCCCTTGGAGTCTAGTTTATTACAAAATTGAAATCAGTCCTTTTGGACCACTTGTTTTCCCTCAGCACACTTTTTGGTGCAAGGTGTCCAAGGGTTAACCAGAAATTGAAATAGGTACCCCTAGTGAACCACTCAGTAAAATGGGCTGAATTTTGAACATATGTTTGTTTGGCCATGGTCCATAACATACCCAAAAATCAGAATGTTTTGAGATGATTTTTTTATAGTTTTTGTAATAATTTAATAATTCATGTATGTAATTAAAATATGATCAATGGATCTCAAAATTTTCTCAAACTCTGGTGGGTGATCAGAGGGGATATTATAAGGCCAAGCAAAAAATATTACCCCATTTGATGTTGATTTGGTTGGATAATTTGGTGAACAAAGTCGACCATAAAAGTTCACTAGTAACAGGCATCGAGAGGTCGTCTAGACTCGATGAGGCGTCGAGTGATCTCGACGCCATTCGACCAGGCATCGAGTGGTCGACTAGACTCGACGAGGCGTTGAGTAATCTCGACGCCATATGACCACGCGTCGAGTGGTTGACTAGACTCGATGAGACGTCGAGTAATCTCGATGCCATTCGACGAGGCGTCGAGTGGTACTCGATGAACACGCCGCTTGACTTAGGAAATCCTAGACTCAACGAAGCGTTGAGTGATCTCGACGCCTCTCGACGCCGTTCCTATCAAATACAAAATTACATGTCATAACAGTATGGAATGGTCATGAAATTTTGGTGAGGGACCTATAGTGATGTTATTTATGCCTGCAATTTATATTATAATTTTTGGATGATGAATTTTTGTATCTCCTTTGTAATTCTAGAAATTGATGACTAGGTAAGTAATTTTTTCCGGAATAAACTAAGCTCTAGAAAATTATGAAATTTGGCCAGTGATCTTTTTAGACCTCAAATATGCCCTGTTAATTTTATTATAATTTTTGGAAGAGAATAATTAGGAGTTTCTTTACAAAGTGCCTTATGTGATGATATATTCATTAATTTATTTATGTGACAAAAAGAAATTTGGTGATGATGAAATTTGGGCAGTAATACTTTCTGATCATATTTGACCTATAGTAGTTTTATCATAATTTCTGAATGATTAAATCTATAGCTTCTTTGTTAATTACTGTTCTTATCAAAAAGTTTATATTTTGGTTTTAGATATAAGTCATTTCTGGAAAATTATGAAACTCACACATTGCTATTGATTATTCAATAGGAATCTTTGGAAATTTTGGTGGAATCATTGCTTGTCAAAATCGTATACTTCATGTTCAAAATCATAGGGATTCATGATTTAGGAAAAATTATTTAAAGACTGATTTAATTAGAAAAAATATCAAGTTCAGATTTTGGGCTCAACAAGTCATGGTAGACCCCTAGTAATAATTATAGGGATGTAGGCAAAGTAACCTGAAGTATTTACTTTCATGCGCTTAGGTTGGATCACTTGGTCTGCATATAGTAAATTCAAGTATTCGGGATAGAAATGTAGGTCATGCATGGGTGGTGATATAGTGTTTGTACTGGGATGGGTGGAGTCTTGATAAGGTCACCCTTAGGGCAAAATCCTAAGTAGTCTGGGTAGCATGGAGATGAGGTTGTCCTTGGGGTCGATAGAGTATCGTCTTCTCCCGGGGAAATATAAATCCACTTAGGATTATTTAAAAAGACAACATGGGGAAAGTGGTGATAAATAGATACTCATAAAAGTAAGTTCCTTGAGAAAGGGAGCTTTGAGTTTCAGCCCATCGTAGTTCCTAGTGCCCTCGAGATCCCTTCACCGGGTATGCCCTGGGCAGTCCAAGATTAACCCTAAACTGTAAGAATAAGCTGATTAAAAGAGTAACCTTTAAATAACCACCGACACAACACTCACTCCGTCATTTCAGGAAGATAGTTGGTATAGATTCACGAGCAATGGGCTCAATGTTTGATAGAAAGATGGTGTTAAGTTTGGAGAGCCGACGGTGCGGGAGATCTTTTTAGCATAAATACATGCACATTAAAGTGATGGGTCTTCGTTAATGGACGGTCATTCACACCGACGTCAATGCATTGACTCGACAAGTGTAAGTGTTAACTTAGCCATAAAGACTGGTGGTTTTGCAAACATTAGTACTAGAGACTCCGTAGTACCTGACTGTGGGTGTACCAAGTAGTACACAGGGACTAGGCTGGGTAGTGTGAGTACCGACCTAGGAGTGGGTAGGCCCAACCCACTGCCTCCGTTTTCCACTACGAGAGGTACCTGAGAGTTTAGCTAACTCCAAATGGGGGAACTAAAGGTCTGTGCACATAGAGTCGGGTGGGTGTATTGCACTTTGTGGAATTCATCATTTAGCATGCATAACATTCCATAACATGCATAACCTGCATAAATCCTCTACCCCTAACGTATAAATTATTATGGGATCTTTAATACGTTAGACCTTGTAAAACGATCCCTTAACTTATAAGTCTGTATGTGCATTCTTATAAGCTAAAGTTACTTTCCTGTAATGATTGATAACTTCTCTACTTTTACTTTAACTTGATGCTTTTAATATACTTCTACTCTCACTTTCTGTTCATATACTTGTCATTACTGTGATAGATTCTGTTGGCATATGATAGATAGGGCCATTATCATCTACTTTTTCTTACTCTCCACTTTCAGTCCCTTCTATTTCATCCTCCCCCGCACGGCGCCTAGGTGTCGTAGGAGGAAGGGAGGGGGACAAAGACTTAATTAAACTAACGGCCTGATGGGTATAACACCAGGGACTCCGGCTGGGAGACAGGGTACAACACCAGGGGAAACATCACACCCAGGAGGAGGTGAACCAACATAGTCAATGTATGGCAGTAGTAGCAGAAGAAGTCATGAGATCAGTGAGTATCTAGTAACTTTACTTCCGCGAGCGTTATGTAGTGAGGATTATATGTACTGGGCTGATGCCCTTTTTATCCTTATTTTTTGTGGACTGATTATATATATATATATATATATATATATATATATATATATATATATATATATATATATATATTGCATGAGATGTGGACTAGTTATCTTATGATAACACTTCTTTTCTTTAAAACATAAGCTCGAGTATTTGCCGGTAGAATCAGCAGTTTGTGGTGTCAATCTTCTCGGGAGTTGGTGTCATCACAAAGCGGCGGTTCTGAGCATAAGACCCGAAAAAAGGAGTCTTATAGGTACTCTAGCACTGACCCGTTTCCTTGTCTGAGGTGCAGAAACTGATCCTCCAACACATCTCTATCTGTCGGGAATACAAAATGCTCCAACAAAGCCTCTTTAAACTGGTTCCAGTTTATCCGGGAATACTCATAATCAGTAAAGGTGGAGTTCATGAGGGAATTCCACCACCTCTTGGCATGACCTGCCAGTGTCATAACTGTCAAGGCTACTGTCTGGTTGTCTGGGCAAAGGATCCCCGCTAGCATTTCCTGGATAGTGTCCAGCCACTCCTCCATCATGTCTGTCATCTCTGTACTATGGTAAGTCGGAGGGTAGAGGCCTCAGAATGTAGTCAGCATGTTTGAGCTCGGGTTCGGATGCGGTGCCAGAACCTGCTGAGCTTAAAAGTCATCTAGGATGGCCGTGAGAGTCTGGCCCAACTCTGAATCCTAAAAAGGAACAATAGCTAGCAAAGGGGGAACCATAGCCTGCAGTTTAAAATACTTCAATAGTTAAATAAAGCTAGTCACATCTCATTTATGTGGACAA
The DNA here is from genome assembly GCA_039513925.1 of Platanthera zijinensis. Classification (NCBI taxonomy): domain Eukaryota; kingdom Viridiplantae; phylum Streptophyta; class Magnoliopsida; order Asparagales; family Orchidaceae; genus Platanthera; species Platanthera zijinensis. Next base: position 41,294,816 of record CM077092.1, on the reverse strand, counting down.
AAGATGTGATTTCCTCATATGGGCATATCATAGCTTCTGTTGATTAGTTTGTCCACAAACTGAAGCTCGAGCGGGGTGGCCCAGTGGTTTGTGGACTTCTTTCGCTTATGATTGTGGTACTATGATACCAACTGTTAAATCTCTCCTCCAGGGAATTGAGCACAACCAAGGAGAGATTTTATGCATAGGACCGTCGCCTTACAATGGCACCAACTACGAGTTAGTTGCCACCACAAGACAATGACCCTGCCGGAAAGCACGATCATTCACAACCAATGAAGTAAGAAGTAAAACAAGCCCACATATCACAACAAAGATATATAAATATCTAAGTAAATGTTCACATGAGATAATAAAAGAGAATAAGAAAAAGGGCTTATGCCCAGTATATAAACATTATAAAATCTCTCTCTCTTTCTCTCGACTAATAACACTGAAGCTATACCATATGATCATAAACCTAATGCTGGGTAATAGTGGTAGTGCGCGGCTCCGGCTCCTCAGATCCCGGTGTCTCAATCTCTTGCTCTGCCTGGTCGAACTGCGGCGGCGTCTCCACGTGTTTCAAAAATGATGTGGTCAATTGATCATCAATCAAATCAGACTTCATTGCTTCATCCCCGCCCCACCCCCGTGACTCCTAGGCACCGCGCGGGAAGAAGAAAGCAGATGACCAATAATAGCAGAATGTACAAGCAGGTGACAGTGGTATATTAAGGTAATTATTTAGCAGTTCTATATCAGTATGACCAGTAAAGCAGAACAACAATTAATACAGAATAAAAGAACAGTAAGAGAAGCTAAGTAAAACTAGTAAAGAAAAATAACTACACTACCATCACAGAAGCGAACCCTAACTTATATGAATGCCTATACAAACATATAAGTTAAGGTTTCCGAAATAGTAACTCATCATATAAAAGAGCCCATACTAATTTATATGATGACAATTTGCAAGTGCGTATGCTATGTCATGCTATACAATGCAATGATTATGTAACTCACACATACGACTATGTGCACAAACCTTTCATGCATCCCTACTTTTTGAAGGTGAACAACCTCTCAGGTACCAACCGTCGTAGCTCATAGTGGTAGTGGAGCGGGTGTCTCCACTCTTAGGCGAGCAGGCACACTACCAGACCTAGACCTCTCGTATGCCTCAACGCTAAGAACACAACAGCGGAGCCCCTGCATACTCTTGCTGGCAACTACCAGTCTTTTGTGGTCGGGTGTGCTCTTAGGGGCATAATCCCCTAGAACTCAGTATAAATATCCTACCGGTCTCCCTAAAGGTCTACACTCCGCACCAGAGTCATCGTACGTACTTCCGTCGGTGTGTCGACTGAACTAGTATTGAGTGACCCACCACATAAGTGTTTGAGTTACCATAGTGATCTAGAAGTGGTCACACATGTGATCTCACTGCCAACACGATATGAGCCTGCAGGGTCGCACATAAGAGCTGTGGATAAGTTGGAAGATTGACTGTGTTGGTAAAGGTTACCAATCACCATAGTGTTTGGGGGTCAGGCAATCGTTGCCAAGAAAGTTCATTGAGAATGGATAGTCGACAACTAAGGCTGTTTTGACGAGAGTCGTCGAGTATGACTCGACGATTGAGGCTGAGTCGATGAGAGTCGTCGAGTATGACTCGACGAGTGAAGTAGGGTCGACAAATATCGTCGACCGTCGTTCGACGATTGTCGTCGAACGCGGGTCGACAAATATCGTCGACCGCCGATCGACGAATATCGTCGACCGCCGTTCGACGATTGTCATCGAACGCGAGTCGACGAATATCGTCGACCGCCGTTCGACGATTGTCGTCGAACACGGGTCTATGAATATCGTCGACCGGGGTTCGACGATTGTCGTCGACTACCGATCGACAAGAATCGTCGAGATTCGTCGAGTATGACTCGACGACTAAGGCCATTCGTCGAGAGTCAAACCTGATTCTCGACGATTCTGCGAGTGATTCTCGCTGAATCCATCCGCTGTTTCTCGCCGATTCTGGATTTGATTCTCGCTGAATGATTCGATGACCCTACACTGTGTGGTCTGCGGATAGCGATGCTTTTAGGTCTGTTTATACTTTTAGTATAAATAGGGACTTAGGGTTTTGGGAAAAGGATGCGGTATTATCTTGCGGCCGAATAGAACCCGACGGAAGCGTTCCGTCGTTCTACCGATTCGCCGAATCCCGAACCCCGCCGGACGGAAGTGTTCCGCCGCCGTATCTGCTTCGCTGACCTCCTCCTCTCCGACGATCGTCGTCGGCATTGCCTTTCCTGGCGCGGACCTAGCAGTCTGTGGAATCGCAAGGTGTGGTCGATCTCCTTCCCGACCCTTCGTGCGACGAAGCTAGGTGTTCTCCCGCTCGTGTGGATTTCTTCAGAGACGTAGACATAATTCTACGCGGAACTCCCCACCGATAGGACTCGGATCTTGGAGCATCTCCGTTGAGTTGTGACGCAACGCCGCTAAGGTAATTTTGAGTTTTTATTTTTGATAACTTCTTGATTCAACATTCATGGCCCGATCCATTTCTCTTTGAGTTGTTCTTGTTTTATTCCTTCCGCTGCGTGCACAAGTGTTGTGCCAACCTCCATAGAAATCCCAACAATGGTATCAGAGGGAGGTTCCGACCATATTAGTTGTATTGGAAGTTAGGTTATTCCAGTACGTGTAAACCTAGGGAGAAGTGTTCTAAATGTCTAGATTTAATCTTGGCACCCCGCCGGGAACGTCTGGAATCTTGTGGTAATTTCTAATCGTTAGGAATTACTGTCTCCTTAACAGTAACCATCCCTCGATTTTGTTTTGGATTTTGAATCCAACAAGGAGAGATGAGCTTGTCTACTGCTTTAAGTTGAGTTGCCTTTGTCCCTTGTCCAATGCATGTAAACTTGAAGATTTGAAAGTGTCCAGATGTTCAGATTTATCCCTTTCCCTCTATCAAATGTTGATAGTGTTCTGTTGTGCACATAAGGGATGCATGGTGATTTTAGTGAAGTGTTTTTCTTTGGATGTGCACATTGATCAAATGTTGATCATGGTTAATTGTTAGCCTATAATCAAAAATCCCTTCATCAAATATTAAGTGTTCGGATGCCTTCCGATGGATGACACTCTTCCTGTCTCGATCGATGAAGTGTGGGCTTGCCAAAGCAAGGTGCATTAATCTATCTTGGTAAGGGTGCGAGCGGATAATTGTGATATCCCACTGTCGACATCAGGTCTAACTTAACTAGGTGACCTCAAAAGTTGAGTGCCTAGAGGCATAGGGTTGGCATGCACCATATGATGGATGCAAATAAGGAGTTATTCACCAACCATACAAGAATTGCATGAGGATGCAATTGGCAAGCGTTGCCTACCTAAATAACCACATCGTGAGAGGAAAGCCAAAGCTGACTCATTGTGTTGGTGAAATACGGATCTTGTCCACTAAGAGTGTAGCTCGCTTGAACTCTCCGAATTGATAGTGAGGGCTATTATTTCGAATAAAATAGTGGGAGTCTTAGTTGAAGTCCAAATTAAGAAAATAATTATATTTTGAAATTTTGGTACTGATTTATTCTGCATAAATTCTTGTAGAATTCCATGGCAAGTGGTTCGCACTCCACTCTGTCTCTGAGAGCCATCCTTGAGAAGGATAAGCTTAGTGGGACTAATTACATGGACTGGTACAGGAACCTGAGAATTGTTCTCAGGCAAGAGCGAAAGCTCTACGTCTTGGAAGAAGAAGCCCCCGAGGTGCCGACCAGGAATTCTTCCCGTGCTGATAAGGATGCTTACAAGAAGTATACTGATGACGCCTTAGACGTCAAATGCCTTATGCTTGCCACCATGAACTCTGAGCTTCAAAGGCAACATGAGAACATGGGGTGCAAGGAGATTGACGAGCATCTCAAGAAAATGTTTCAATGGCAAGCTCGTCAAGATAGGTTCGACGTCACAAAAGCGTTGTTTCAGTGCAAGATGGGAGTTCGAGACTCAGTAGGGACTCACGCACTCAAGATAATTGGGTATATAGAGAACCTTGAAAGACTGGGTTTTCCTCTGGGTCAAGAGTTGGCCACAGATCTGATCCTGCAATCATTGCCGGACAGTTATGAGCAGTTCGTCTTGAACTACAACATGAATGAAATAGACAAGACACTGCCCGAACCTAAGCATGTTGAGAACTGCCGAGATCAATATGAAGAAGGCCAAGCCTGCCAGCCCCATACTGATGGTGCATAAGGGAAAGGGCAAGGCCAAGGGCTTTAAGAAGATGAAGGTGGGACCTAAATCACATCTCGAGCCCAAGTCTTCTGCACTGATGAAAAAGAAGAGCACGGTGAAGGAAGGGAAATGCCACCACTGTGGCAAGGCTGGTCATTGGAGGAGGAAATGTCCTTCTTACATTGAGGGTCTGCAGAAAATGAAGGGAGGTATGACTTCCGCTTCAAGTATTTACATTATAGAGATAAACCTTTCTGCTCCTTCATCTTGGGTATTGGATACCGGATTTGATCCTCACATTTGTACAAATGTGCAGGAACTGGGAAGGAGAAGATTGCTGAGTAAAGGGGAGGTGGACCTGCGTGTCGGAAATGGAGCAAGAGTTGCTGCTGTAGCCGTAGGGGTTTACCGTCTTTCTTTGCCCAGTGGGCTTGTAATAGAACTAGATAATTGTTATTTTGTTCCGGCCATAACTAAAAACATTATATCCATTTCGTGCTTGGACATGATTGGATTTTCTTTTATAATTAAGAATAATTGTTGTTCTATATTTAAGAATGATGTTTGTTATGCTGTAGCCCAATTGTTTAATGGTCTTTATGTTTTGAACTTGGACCATCAGATCTATAATGTAGAAAATAATAAAATACTAAGAATAAATGACTCAAACCCTACATATCTTTGGCATTGTCGTTTGAGCCATATAAACGAGAAGCGCATATCCAAGCTCCATAAAGATGGACTTTTGGACTCATTTGATTATGAATCATTTGAGCGATGTGAATCTTGTTTAATAGGAAAAATGACTAAAGCCCCTTTCACTGGTTATACTGAGAGGGCGGAGGATCTCTTGGGTGTTATACATAGTGATGTATGCGGACCCATGAGTTCCATGGCTAGAGGTGGGTATTTCTACTTCGTTACATTTACTGATGATTTCAGTAGATACGGATATGTGTATCTTATGAAGTGCAAATCCGAGACCTTTGAAAAGTTCAAAGAGTTCAAGAATGAAGTAAAAAACCAGTTGGGTAAAAGGGTTAAAGCACTCTGATCTGATCGAGGTGGCGAATACCTGAGTCATGAGTTCCGTGATCATCTGAAAGAGTGTGGTATTGTATCACAGCTCACTCCACCTAGAACACCACAACATAATGGTATGTCTGAGAGGAGAAATCGTACTTTATTAGACATTGTACGTTCGATGATGAGTCATGCAGACTTGCCTGTTTCCTTTTGGGGTTTTGCTTTAGAGACTGCTGCTTTGACACTGAATCGCGCTCCAACGAAAATGGTTATGAAGACATCATATGAGATATGGACTGGGAAGCGTCCTAGTATGTCGTTCATTAAAATTTGGGGCTGTGAGGCATACGTGCGACGTCAAATGCCTGACAAGCTGGAACCTAAATCGGATAAATGTTATCTGGTGGGATATCCTAAGGAAACGAAAGGGTATTACTTTTACCTACCGTCCGAGGGCAAAGTGTTTGTCGCAAGGACTGGCGTCTTCTTGGAGAAAGAGTTCTTATCAAGAAAGACTGAAAAGGTAGAACTTGAAGAAGTTCAAGAACCATCAATAGTGAATAAACCGGAATTGGATTCTGAGACAGGACTACAAGATGTTGTAGTTAGAGAACCTGCTCAAGAAACACAAGTCCTACGTAGATCTGGTAGACCGAGGTTTGAGCCTGAGAGATATGGATTTCTCATGTCTCAAATAGGTAATGTGTTGCTTATAGATCATGATGATGAACCAACAACCTACCAAGAGGCTATGAATGGACCGGACTCCGACAAATGGCTTGAGGCTATGAAATCCGAGATGAACTCCATGTATGCAAACCAAGTTTGGAACTTAGTGGAACCACCTGAAGGGGTACGACCCATAGGGTGCAAGTGGGTCTTCAAGAAGAAGACCGACATGGATGGGAATGTACATACATTCAAAGGGCGACTGGTGGCTAAGGGTTTCAAGCAAATTCATGGTATTGACTATGTTAAGACCTTTTCCCCTGTTGCCATGGTAAAGTCCATAAGGATATTGCTTGCTATTGCTGCGTATTATGACTACGAGATCTGGCAGATGGATGTCAAAATAGCTTTCCTTAATGGAAACCTCCTTGAGGAAGTGTACATGACACAACCCGAGGGTTTTATATCCCCAAATGAAGCCACTAAAATATGCAAGCTGAACAGGTCCATTTATGGACTGAAGCAGGCCTCTCGAAGTTGGAATCTTTGTTTTGATGAGAAAGTCAAAGAGTTTGGTTTCATCAAGAATGAAGATGAGCCTTGTGTTTACAAGCGAATCAGTGGGAGTATTGTTGTCTTCCTGATATTGTATGTAGATGACATACTTTTGATTGGGAATGACATTCCTACCCTGAAAGTTGTTAAGAACAACTTAGGGAACTGCTTTTCTATGAAGGGCTTGGGTGAAGCGACTTATATACTCGGTATTAAGATTTATAGAGATAGATCGAAGAAGTTGCTGGGTTTGACCCAGAGTATATACATTGAGAAGGTGTTGAAGCGGTTCAACATGCTTGAGTCCAAGAAAAGATTTTTACCCATGTCTCATGGTGTGAATCTCTCTAAGGACCAGTGTCCAAAATCTTGTGAAGATAAGGACCGCATGAAGTTGATTCCATATGCTTCGAAAATTGGATCAATCATGTATGCAATGTTATGTACTCGACCTGATGTCTCCTTTTCTTTGAGCATGACTAGCAGGTATCAGTCAGACCCCGGTGAGTGTCACTGGATTGTAGTCAAGATTATCCTGAAGTACTTGAGAAGGACAAAGGATGTGTTCTTGGTGTATGGTGGAGAGGAAGAGCTCGTTGTAAGTGGTTACACGGATGCTAGCTTCCAAATTGATAGGGACGATTCAAAGTCTCAGTCAGGGTTTGTGTTTTGCCTTAATGGAGGAGCTGTGAGCTGGAAGAGTTCCAAGCAAGAGACAGTTGCTGATTCTACAATAGAGGCTGAGTATATCACTGTAGCTAACGCAGCGAAGGAGGCTGTGTGGATTAGGAAATTCATCGGCGAGCTTGATGTAGTTCCTAGCATTGTTGGTCCCGTAGTTCTCTACTGTGATAACAATGGTGCAATTGCACAATCTAAGGAACCTAGATCCCATCAGCGCTCCAAGCACATACTTCGGCGGTTCCATCTTATTCGTGAGATTGTCGAACGAGGAGATATGAACATTTGCAGAGTGCCGGCTGAGGAGAATATTGCGGATCCACTGACAAAGCCTCTCGCGCAGAGAAAGCATGATGGTCATACTAGATCAATGGGTATACGATACCTAAGTGATCAAATCTAGTGGGAGTCTTGTGGGTTGCATGTAAACATATATTCTATTGGTTGTTTATTGTTTATTCATATGATGAATTGTGTACCAAATGTTTCTTTTTATAATTAATGGCAAGTTCTTTTATTATGATTTTTCTATGTGAAAGTTAAATTGTAACATAATAAATACCCTTAGAGTGTTCGCTTCCATATGACATCAAGTACGTGACTTGAATGTGAGAGCCTATGATTTATTTGAAGCTTCATTCTTAAAAGCTCCCTGGTCGTAGTATCGTCATAGAAACTAAGGGTGATGATGATACATTAAGACTAGCACGTGCATTGACTGATGACCAGTTCTCACAGGTCATGATATTGTGATATCAAGTCATCACGTGGGTACTTGTTAATGAACAAGTTATACTGGACAGACCCAACCTGAGACTACTTTGTGGATTGTTATCTAATAGTGTCATAAGTAGGTCTCAATTGACAATGGTGTTGTGGTCCTTAGACCTGAAGTCACAACATTCATCAAGTGAGGAAGAGCGTGCTTTGATGCCATCTAAAGTCTTCCTTGAGAAAGGTTGATGATAAGGGTGGTTGTTGGGTACGTTACGAATCATTTGTGTGTTTGTGTGTGAGCAGATATGAGATTTGTCCTCCTATATGACAGGAGTTACATCCATGGGCCCCTTGATGGAACTGGACTGAGAAATGCATGGCCATGCTTGGTTGAGTTAATATTTGATATTGGACTCACCATTTTATGGATGTCCGTTCTAGATCAAGAAACTTGGATTGAGCTATTATGAGGGTGACACCGTCCATGCCTCTAGTTCTTTCAGGATGTAAGGGACAAAGGGACAAAGACAACGCTGGAACATTGGTCATAAAGGCTTGTGAGTTGTGAACTCTTATTGCTTGGGGAGCAGTGATGCATTGCTAGATGCCGCTCACTATTTATGAGGTTTTTGGTTTGATACTTTCAAGATCAAGTGGGATACTGTTGGAGTTACCATGGTGATCTAGAAGTGGTCAAACATGTGATCTCACTGCCAACGCGATATGAGCCTGCAGGGTCGCACATAAGAGCTGTGGATAAGTTGGAAGATTGACTGTATTGGTAAAGGTTACCAATCACCATAGTGTATGGGGGTCAGGCAATCGTTGCCAAGAAAGTTCATTGAGAATGGATAGTCGACGACTAAGGCTGTTTCGACGAGAGTCGTCGAGTATGACTCGACGACTGAGGCTGAGTCGATGAGAGTCGTCGAGTATGACTCGACGACTGAAGCAGGGTCGACGAATATCGTCGACTGCCTTTCGACGATTGTCGTCGAACGCGAGTCGACGAATATCGTCGACCGCCGATCGACGAATATCGTCGACCGCCGATCGACGATTGTCGTCGAATGCGAGTCGACGAATATCGTCGACCGCCGTTCGATGATTGTCGTCGAACGCGGGTCGACGAATATCGTCGACCGGGGTTCGACGATTGTCGTCGACCGCCGATCGACGAGAATCGTCGAGAGTCGTCGAGTATGACTCGACGACTAAGGCCATTCGTCGAGAGTCGTCCCTGATTCTCCACGATTCTGCGGGTGATTCTCGCCGAATCCATCCGCTGTTTCTCGCCGATTCTGGATTTGATTCTCGCCTAACGATTCGATGACCCTATACTGTGTTGTCTGCGGATAGCGATGCTTTTAGGTCTGTTTATACTTTTAGTATAAATAGGGACTTAGGGTTTTGGGAAAAGATGCGATATTATCCTGCGGCCGAATAGAACCCTACGAAAGCGTTCCGTCGTTCTACCGATTCGCCGAATCCCGAACCCCGCCGGACGGAAGTGTTCCGCCGCCGTGTCTGCTCCGCCGACCTCCTCCTCTCCGACGATCGTCGTCGGCATTGCCTTTCTTGGCGCGGACCTAGCAGTCAGTGGAATCGCAAGGTGCGGTCGATCTCCTTCCCGACCCTTCGTTCGACGAAGCTAGGTGTTCTCCCGCTCGTGTGGATTTCTTCAGAGACGTAGACATTATTCTACGTGGAACTCCCCACCGACAGGACTCAGATCTTGGAGCATCTCCGTTGAGTTGTGACTCAACGCCGCTAAGGTAATTTTGCCTTGTTATTTCTGATAACTTCTTGATTCAACATTCATGGCCCGATCCATTTCTCTTTGGGTTGTTCTTGTTTTATTCCTCTCGCTGCGTGCACAAGTGTTGTGCCAACCTCCATAGAAATCCCAATAATAAGCACAAACTAGGTATAACAATATCCTCCCGAGCCTCCAGCTCACAGGACCAACCCATCCTGATATCAACAAAAAACCTGAGCCACGAGCTCGTAGGACCAACAAGCCTTATATCATTCTAACCCACACGTGGGTGAGATCTCTATAACATTCCTTAAACCTATCGAACTACTCTTGTCTAACTTCCGGATTACTTAGCAATTTATGGTTAACTTTGGACTTCCCGAGGTTTACCCTATGAAGGGCTCGTAGCGGTACTAGGAACTATGATGAGCTGAAGCTCATCACTCCCTTTCTCAAGACACTTAGTAATATTATGCTACCCTTAATCAAATCCACTCCCAGTGTTACTAAGTGTGTTACTTCTCCAAAACAACAACAGCTGAAAACAGTAATTTTCTATAATTGCTAAATGCAGACCATATGATCTTGTATGTATGTATGAATAGGAATCCTCCAAATTCTTAAGCCTAGGACCTAAGATTATTTCCTGAGACCTAGCATGACATGTTAGACCTAATTCCATAGATTTATAATTTTTCTAAAATAATCAGCAATTATTATAATTTTCCCAAATTACTGGTTTATGTGATTTTGAACATGAAGTGTCACTTTCTGTTATCAAACCAGCAAGATAAAATTATACTAACATTATCTTGAGTAATAATGGCTTTGAACCAAACTTTACATCATTCTAATAATATTTGATATTTAATTTCTAATTACAAAAATATGATTCCCTAGGTCATGTTACACATAAAGTACTATAAATATTCATCAAATGATTCCAAAAAAATTACTGGAGGTTCCAAATGATAAATAATTCTTTATTACAAAAATGTATAATTTTATAACTCAATTTGAGTATAATTATCGCAATAATATAGAAGGAGCAAAAATGATAATTATAATTACAACCCTAAGAATCTAACTTTCAAAAATTCCAATTAAGGTATTCAGTGTTTATAATACTAAATCATTGCTATTGATAAGGTTTATATTTTTTGCAACTATTTTAATCACCCTAATTTTACTAATACATTTGCATAATAAAAATACTAATTAATTCATTTGCTAAGCAAATCAACCCCAAATATTCTAAAATTTCATGAAGAGATGTACTTTCACTAAATAATTGCATGTATAAAATTTCACTGAATTTGACCAAGCGAATCTTGCTAAATTCACAAGATACATCTTTTGCCTAAATGCACACCACATCACACACAACTTGATAACTTGCAAGTGAGATTCACCATCTACAGGAGTCCAAAGGACCTGAAATTTTTAACAGGGCCTTATAATTTCCTAATGAACCTCTAACCAAAATTTGGGATTGAAATATTTATTATACTTCAAAATATTATATTTATATGAAAAATCACATTTTTCCTAAAACCATAGGAAAAGTTGTCCAAAAATTCCCATTTATGGACTGTAGGTGTATTTGTGGTATGTTCTTACATGTCCCAAATTTCAAGTCAATCCCCTTAGCCAATTAAAAGTTATTCAGGAAATAGTGACTGTCCTATCATAAGGACCAGTCCCACAAGAATTGTCCTACATAGAGCTAAAGTGCTCCAAATAACCTGATTTCAATTTTAATTAAAGTAGACTCAAAGGGCTACCTTTTCATGCTGGACACGTTTCATGGTTCAGCCCCTAAGGGCCTCATTTTTCTGGTTTAAAGAGTGCATATTAAAGAGGCAAAAATATATAATAATCAATATAAATCAAATTAACGGTTATAATTTCATCTTCTTCCTCTAGCCTAAGGTCGAGATTGGCCGAACCTGGAGCCATTTTCCAAGCCATTTACCGGCGATCCAGCCCCCACCCCAGCCGACCACCACCACCACCACCACCTCCGTTTAGGTGGTGGCTATCGCCGGGCGGTGGCCCGACCGCCGGAGGGGTGTTTTCCGGCGATCCAGAGAGGAATTCCATTTCAAGCTTTTTTCATGGATTTTAAAATTAGAATCGGCTCAATTGAGCTCGACCTCATGTCTTATTGTTCTAGGAAGCTAGTTAAAGGGGAGAGGGAGAGAAACATGTCTGATTTCAAGCTTGAATGCGGCTACTCCGACAGGTGACCATGAATTTTGGCGTTTTCCGGCGAACCTCTCCCAATCTAGATTCTCTACCTTATGCAGCGATCCAAGAGTCAATTTCGACTGCCAATGAGCTTCTGAAGGTAATGAAAGGATCAAATTGAGCTTTGGGGGCCTCTATATAGGAGATCCAAGTTTTGGGGGTTATGGTCATGGCCATTAAAGGCCCTCCTTGATGGTGGACAAGCTATAACTGTTGGAAACCTCCTCCTCTTCATCAGAAGAGATGAAAGGATAGGTTGAGAAAGAAGAATAGAGTCCCACTTAATCTCCCTCCATTATCCTCCCTTCCAAATGAAACTTCCCTCATAATTATCCTAATTAAACCCCTAATTAAAATCATAAATCAGATTAAATAAATCTAAAAATTTAGCGGGTCTTAGGATGGGCCTTGGGCAAGCCTTAGCCCACTTGAATTGGCTTGAGCTCTCATTTAGCCTTTAGGGTTAATTTGACCATGGTTGACCTTGGGGTTGACTTTGGTCAACTTGATGGGTTGACTGATCCAAAGGGTGTGTCTTGAGCCCCTTGACATCACTCAATGTTGATTGGATCATGGCGATGCCCCAATTGGGCTCACTTTGCCAAACAGTATGATTTTGACCTAAATAGGGTCAAGTTTGACTTTGGTCAACTTGGTGACCCCATGATGGGGCTTTTGGGTCCACTTGGCTCCTAATGACATTAAAAGGCTAAGGGTGGGGTCAATTTTTGGTTCTGAGACCAATGTGACCTCTTAGGAGAAGGTTTGACCTATATTGATCTAAAGTTGACTTTGGTCGATTCGGCTCACTTGATTGAACGAGCCTTGAGTTCATTGCTCGATTTCCTCTCTCTTAGGATTAAGGAAGTGTTAGTTAGCTTACCTTGAGGTGGTGAGTTCATGTGAGTGTGAATTGGCCTAGATTGACTTGTGCACATTGGGGGTGCACATAACAGTTTCCCTAAGTTCAAGCTAAGCTAGGGTCACACTAGGACCTCCATACACTACTTATGCCCTAATCTTAACTTTAGGGGGCCTAGAAGTGTGGGGGATGTTATATTTGCCTTCTCCCGAGCTCATTGAAGCATACAAGTGAGCGTTGAGCAGACTAAAGACTGAGCAGAGCGATTCCCGAGCGAAGGAACGATCTAAGTCACACATTCTCGCCGGAAAACCTCAGAGCTCTCTCTAGTCTCCGGAGTTCCTTTTCTTTAAATGAAGGTCTGTGGGCTTTTTTGTACGTTTTTGAAGGGACGTACTGGTAATTGCGCTTGACTGAGTTTCGAGTTGGTGAATGACATCGCTCTATTTCAATCTTAGATCACTAATTTCACGAAATGACAAACATACCCCCCCTAACGGTTCGGGCGGCCCAGAATGGTTTCCTGGTGGAGGCGGCGGCTAGAGAAGGCAGCGGAGGCCGCCGGCGTGCATGCACAGGAAAAGGGCTTGCATGCGGGGCCAAGAGGACTTGTGCACATGCATGCGATGTTGAGGCTCTACGCTCAAGATAGTCCACACTAGCTTATCAAAAGTAGAATAACACTCTCTTCCTAGGTATGTGAGACGAATCCCGATGGAATTGTTAACATCAGATGTGGAATTAAATAACTCACCAGATTCGTACTCAGCAACCACGAGCATCAACGGAGCACAACACGCTTGCTTTGATAAAGGAAAGTGGAAAGAATCAAAACATTTGGACTATGGCTGAACTAAATAGCCTATCCTTGAACTAAGGTCGAGCAAAGTCACCTTGAGTCACATTTCCCCCACTATTTTGATTAATCGGTCTTTGGAAATTCCTTTCATCAATGGATCAGCCAGGTTATCCTTCAATCACACATCGAGCAAGTTGATAACGCCTTGTTCTTTCAGATAATTCAATAGAGCATGTCTTAGTCGTACATGTCATCTCTTAGTATTAAAGAGGGCATTCTTAACAACTTGAACTGCTACACGATTATTACTGCACATGCTCAAAGAATTGAATTTTAGCCTAGATAAGGGAATGTTTAGAATCAAATTCTTAATCCAATCCGCTTCTTTACCAGCCGAAGCTAAGACAAACAACTCGGCTATTATAGATGTTAAAACTATACAAGTCTGTCTTTTGGATTCCAAGCAACAACAGCTCCAACCATAATGAATATAAATCCACTGATAGACTTACTATTATCAACTTCTGAACACCACGAGGCATCAGAGTATCCATCCACAGAAAAAGAGTAACTAGTGTAACATAGAGCATGATCTTTAGTACCTCTCACGTATTTCATCAGCCTGTCTAATGCATCCCAATACTTTTTGCCTGGGCTATTAGTAAAGAGGCTCAGCATGCCAACAAAGAAGGCAATGTCTGGTCTTGTACAACTTGTGACATACATAAGGCTACTAATGATCTTTGAGTACTTGGTCAATGTTGGTCCCTACATTCGGACATAATTTGACATTTGGATCAAACGGTGTCTCTACAGGTCTACAGTCTTTATAATCCTAGGTAGAAAGAATTTGCTTTATATAATGAGCTTGACTAAGAGTAACGCGACCCTTATTTACTCTAAATTTCATTCCTAAAAGGATTTCAACTGGACCAAAATCCATTATATCAAATGCTTTTGCAAGAGTAGATTTAATATCCCTCATTGCAGCTAGATCTGATCCCAAAATCAACATATCATTCATATACAGTCATATGATGACTGTTTTATTTGACATTGAGTGGTGATATAGACACTTGTCGGAGAGAACAGACTGAAAACCAACGTTCTTTACCACTTGATCAAATTTTATGTGTCACATCTTCGGCGCTTGTTTAAGTTCATAGATTGATTTGTCTAGCTTACACACTTTCTCTTACAGATCTTTATATACGTAACCTTTATGTTTTGTCATGTAAATCTTTTCATCAAGCTCTCCATTCAAGAAGGATTTTTGACATCCATCTGATGTACTATAAAGTTCTCAATAGAAGCTAAGATAAAAAGAATTCTAATAGTGGATAGGTGACATACGAGTGAATAGACATCAAAGTAGTTAATTCCCCTATTATTTATAACCCTTAGCTACTAAATATGCTTTGTATCTGGCTATAAATCCATCACTGTGTAATTTCTTCTTCAGAACACACTTGCATCCGAAGACTTTAGCTCCTTTCACCAGGTCAACTAGATGTCAAGTGTTATTTTATAGTAGTGAGTTCATCTCATCATCAATGGCTTCTGCCCACATTATCAAATCTCTAGACCGCATTGCTTTATGATAGAAGAATGGATTATCCTATAAGTAGTATGTGATGACCCATGCCCGACTCCTCTCGGGACCACATCCACTGAGGGAGATCCAGCGGGACCCAGTTGGCATTGTCCGGGTTACAGCCCAAGCACCCCAACCCCTCTCTAGCCCTCAGGCGGGTTGTTGGTGGCCACAACCAAAGCGAACTTGACAGTTAAGTTTGGCCGTACGGGGACTTCCCAGGAGGTCACCCATCCAAGTACTACTTCAGCCTGGTAGCATCGCCTAAAGCGGAGCCGTGACATTGTCACGTTGGATCAGCTAGGGTAGTTATATAGTAGGTGAAGAAATTCTCACCAAAGTTCTTAGTGATTCTATCTCTTGTAGACGCTCTAATAAAAACGGGTTCCACCTTTAAAGGTTGGGGAGTAGTGCCACAGGAGCCATCTTCAGGTTCTATTGTAGATTCTACAATCATATTAATAGACTCAGAGATGGTTAAGCCGTGATTTTTGATAAATTTATGTTCAAAGAAAATAACATCTCTAGACTCTATTACTGTATTAGTGAGTAGATCCAAAAACTTGTCAGCCGCACTATCTTTGTACTACCTAGATAAACACAGGTTGTTGTTTTAGGTCCCATCATATGTCTCTTAAGGTCTTGTATTCTCACATAACCAATACGATCTCAAGTCTTTAGAGTGTCATATCTATAAGATGATCGTCTAATAACTCATACAGAGTGGAATTGAGTTTTGAGTGAGGTACTCTATTTAGAATATGATTTGCAGTTAGGACTGCTTCCCCCCAAATGGAGTTAAACATGTTAGCTACGAGGAGCATAGAATCCAATATTTCTATTAAAGTTCTATTCTTACGATCAGCAATACCATTCGACTATGATGAGTAAGGAGATGTGATTTCTAGGATTATACTCTCAGTGGTACAAAAGTTCTTAAACCCAATTATAGTGTATTCTCCTCCTCAATCATTTCTAAATCTCTTAATCTTTAGGTTTAATTGATTCTCAACATGAATTTTAAAGATTTTGAAGGTCTAAAGTCTCCATCTTTCGATTTCAATAGGTAAACACGATAATATCTGGAAAAATCATCGACGAAGCTAATAAGATAATTCCTTCCCCCTCTAGTGGCATGAATTCAAAAATCATAGTGGTCGGAATATATCAATTTAAGAAATTGTGTGCTTCTACATATTGACTTGAAAGGATTTCTAGTAATCTTAATTTGAGCACAAATCTCAAGCATACTAAATCAAATAGAAAGATCTAACGAGATGTTGTGACTCTTAGCTAGATCTCGTGTTTTTAATAGTGCACATGCCCAAGTCTATTGTGTAATAACTTAGGATCAATTAGAGTTGAACTCACTTGATTAATGCACTCGTTTTCTAGGCTAAAACTATACATACAATTGATTATATACACACAACCAAAATAATATAAATTAACTGCTAAAGTGTTCTACCATTTCGGGTTGTTAAAGAAATTCCAGTCTTATCTAATAAATTCATGAAAACTAAATTTTTAGTTAAACTAGGAACTACTCTAACATGCTTTAAAATTAGAGTTTTACTTGAAGAGAGGATCAGCTTTGCTGTCCCAATATTAGTAACCTCGGTCTCTCCTCCATTACATTTCTCAAGCTTGTCTTGGATAGTCGTTACCTCAGTTAGAATACCCTTATAATTAGTCATATGACAGATAGCACCGCTATCTAGCCATCACTATCTAGCCACCACTCAGAAGACACACTACGGTGACTACTATCAATCATAACCACTAAGGACTTAGGATCGGAGATATCGACCAGCATTTGCAGTATTCTGCGGGGCTTCCTCCTTCTTCAGTTTTTACATTTCAAACTTGAAGGTTATACACTTAGGAGGCAGCTTGCTCAAAATCGGACTCGCATAAGGATTATCGATCATTTTAGACTGTTCATCTTCCAGATTTTGCCACATATTTTCTAGTTCTAGGAACTGGAAGTGTGCATTCAAGCGGTCTCGAATCTCATTCGTGGTCGTACACGCTCTGTAGGTCATGACAATGCGAGAATTCAGGGAATTCAGAGGGTAATCCCTGCAAATATTCTCGTCTTTATTCCACTGATATTCGTCTACATCCTTATGGGTAGTGACGAAGTCGCTAAGAACGACGTAGAAAATTTCACATTCTTTCATTCCTAGTTGGACATATATTTTCCAACTGAGGAAGTCAGTGGCAAGCAAAAGACTGCAACTTCCTGGTGTCGAGCACACTTATCTTCGACAACTTGCTTGATTTAAACAAAAAAAATTCAAGAAAGAGGTAACCTGATCCGTGCGAGGATGAAATAATGTCTTTAGATTTAATCAGAAAAAATAAAGAATTTTGCTCCTCTCTAGTTGAGCATAGTCACCAAGACACGATCCACTATAGTGAGAGCTTCCAAAACTGCTGTGGTTGGCCAGGCCTTGACAATAAGGCAGAATTGGCGAGATCTTTAATCTAAGGGTCCGTTCGTTTCAACGACATTGATATTAAAGTACTGGCTTTAAGAAAATGAAAGTCATTTTCGCTGTTCGTATCAACAATTGTAGAGTGGAATTGACTTTCTGATAGAAAGCCATAGATATTCACACAAAACTAAAAACTCATTGGTTCAATGTCTATCTCCAGGTGCAGATATTGAGATTGCCAACATCGGCTTTTCAAAAGAAGAGTAATTTTTTTTTGTATGAATGTGATTTTTTTTGTACCAGAGATGATTTTTTCACTCAAACGGGATTTTTTTGCACGGATGCGATTTTCTGGCCAGGACGCTATTTTTTTCGCCAGGACACTATTTTTTCGCCCGGACGGGCTTTTTTCGTCTGGACGCGCTTTTTTCGCCCGGACGTGTTTTTTTCGCCCGGACGCAATTTTTTCGCCCGGGCGCGATTTTTTCCTATATCCGTCGTAAACCCGACATCGGAAAATTGGTGGGGTGTAAATTGTTCTATCAAACATGAATCACTTACAACCGTATTCAAAGCACTTGTCAGAACATATTAGACTTAAAAGAAACAACTGTATGCACGCATAAGAATTAATATAAATCGTTACAACATCACATAACAGTCTAAAGTATGATCATGACACATGCTCAATATGCCTAGTGACTAATGATCAACAAAAACAGAAATAATTCAAACAACAAGTGTTCAAAAGAATTAAACAAATGCTCTAAGCTGAGTTAAGTCATAAACCAAATAGCACTCTAGCTGTCATCATCTTCAGATATAGTAGGGCATCCTCATAAGGATCTCAAACAACAAATGCTCCTACATTATTAGCATCTCTTGTAATTTTCAACAAAAAATTTCATTTAGGATGAATTCAAACTTATGAAAATGTACAAGTATCAAATTCTACTGTAAGAACATAATACATTAATTAGCTAAGAGAACACCTTCACAGAGTATAACATGTTCTATCTCAGAATCCATTATTTATTTTCAAAGATACAATCTTATGGACTTTTGGACGCCGCAGGTATAACTATGTTCCTATGTGAAATGTCACAGTTACTGTTCTTCTAAAGTTAATTGGAACTCATCAAGTGTGGAATGAAACCAATTAACAAAAGAATGGTCAAACCGAGTCAGATCGTGTTATCAAATGTGAAATAATACTCTCCTCCTAGGTAAGGGAGACGAATCTCGATGAAATTGTTAACATCAGTTGTGAAATGAAACAACTCACTAGATTCATACTCAGTAACCACGAGCATCAAGGGAGCACAACACGCTTGCTTTGACAAAGGAAAGTGGAAAGAATCAAAACATTTGGACTACGCACAAGACCGACTCGGAAGGACCTATTGGGTTTCGTGTCACTCTAGTGCATGACTCTACGCTCAAGATAGTCCACAATAACTCATCAAATGTGGAATGCATATTTATATTATCTCTAGCGTAAAGCCATGTCCTAGAGTGACACGAAACCCAATAGGTCCTTCCGAGTCGGTCTCAACACGCGCGAACATAATACCTAAATACCTAACATGCAAATCACGTGTGTGCGCGCTAGCGGCGCGTGTGCACGCTTTTTTTACGTGTGGGTGTTTGACTCCATCAGTTTGGCTCGTGAAAATTCCGGGGGAAGGGGACCCCCATAAAATTTAGTGTTTTGATTAATATGAGAATTAATCAATGATGTGCTTAGCACAAAGCAATGTATGGCTTAGACGATGCCATGTATTGACAATATTTAGGTTTTGGATGATAATCCTTCATACCTGCCTCGTCACAACAGCAACAGATTGACTTATTATACACTATTTTCCTTGTTGCTGAATTTCTGAATCACCCTCTAAAGTATCCCGCTTTCCCATAATGACAGAATATTTACACCTAAATAGCACGTCGATATCTACAAGACTAGGGTCCCGTTTGGCGGGGTGGATCCATACCGTTCGCGCGGGCGGAACGCCCCGACAGCGGGTTCCGTGTGCTTGGTGGGATCACTACCGGGCGATGGGGATCCGCCCCGCCACTTTAAAACCGCCGAAAAGGCGCTGATGAAATTCATCCGCGCCGTGTGAACAGTGGGGGAGGGATCCAGAAAATTAATAATGGGGGTGCACAAATTGATAATGAGGGTGCACACAAATTTTTTTTGAATACTTCATTGGGTTTTAAAAAATTTAACATGAAGGGCCAAACATCAATTTCCTTCAAAAAAATTTTGAATGTTTCAATTTTATCGGAGTTGTTCCTCATCTGGCCACCGTTTTTGACGTATAAGTAGTCAAAATTCATTGCCTCGACGAGAGCAATCCAAATACACTAACCATTTTGAAAAATAATGGGGGTGTCAGTGTCCCTCCGACTCCCTCGGGCCCCCCTCTGGATCCGCCCCTGCGTGTGAACCATTGTCCTGGTCCCGCGACATGAATAAAATCCGCGGCAAGTGAAGGATTCAGGAAATTGATAATGAGGATACATAATTTTTTTTTAAAATGAAATAGCATAAATATTTATTATATCTTTTTAAATTAAATGAGTATTTTTTTTTCGAGAAAATCCTTGAAGTATCACTGTAGTGTGAACCAAACATCAAACAGTGAACATGATACCCATAGATAAACTCTGGAATAAAAAAAAAACTAAAATAATTTACTAAACATATTAGATCAAATGATTCATGACACAATTTCCTAAACAAAAGCTGAAAATTATGAATCCAAGCTATTTTTCTCTCATCTGACCACCATTTTTGATATATAAGTAGTCAAAATTAATTGCTCAACGAGAGAAATCCGTCCCGCTTATGAATCTGAGCTATTTCTCTCTCTTCTGACCATTATTTTTTATTCATAAATAGTCAAAATTAATTGTTCGGCGAAAGAAATCCCCCCGTCTCTCTCTCTTAATCCACCCCTGTTCGCGCTCCAGGATCCTCTCCATTTCTGACGAAATGGAGGGGATCCATTTTACGGACAAGATGTTTTACTTTTTGATCCAACGGGTTCTCTTTTTCCCAACCTTTTATATTTTTTTTAATTAGAAAAAATCATGTCCACTAGATTTTTTAGGGACAAATCATGTCCACTAAATATGAAATGGATCCCCTCCATTTCATTTGAAATGGAGAGGATCCCGATCCCCTGTTCGCACCTCCGGACCACCGCGTCAAATTAAAGCCTAGACCACGTATCAATCATTTTGCATGCTGGAGAGTTTTCATTGAATACGTTACTAATTAAAGCCTAGTCATCATAAATTAAATCTAACGGAATTTGGCACTTTCTCTTCGCATTCAATAGCTCACTTCCACGGCCACACCGCTCACCAATAACAGAATAACTGAATCTTAATTTTAACTTACGTGTACGTTTCCAGTTTCTACAAGAATTTATTTTTATTATTATATTATTATTATTATCAAGCTGTTTTTGTACGTAAGATAAGGGGAAAATGGATAGAGAATTATTACTAAAAATTTCCAAATCTTTGGATTATTACCTTTTAGTTACCTCATTTGAATAGCAGTGTTGGCTCTAAGTTGGCACTTCAAACACTAGTGTATTAGTCGTCGAGTGCCGAAGGTCGACACTCGACATACATTGCCTTGTTCGATCGTTTCCCAACTTTAGGTTGCACCGCGAATTAGTCTCTAATTTGAGTAAAAAATAAGGCATCTATGCATAACACCCTTTGTTATAGAGATAAGAGAATCAACTGTACTTGCCGAGGTCTTCATGGCATATGTTATGGAGCATGTAATCATCGGTTGACTTCCCCGATCGACTAGGGTTCAGCGGATAACCTAGAAAATAGGAATTCAATATCATATGTATCTTTTGTGTGAAAGATGTGACGAGAAAAGTCTTGATGCATATCAATATAAACCTCCCTAGATGAATGAAAATGGATACTCCATATTTTCTTTTTTGTCATTCTAGGTCACAATGGTATTAAAGCCGAAGGGGTGACAAATTTCTGAATAGATAACAGAAACTCATCAACAATTCAACGATATACTCCTCAGATCTTATAACACGATCATTTGATGGTGGTCCGTCTCTGCATGCTCTTATGATTTAGTAGTGTCATCTTTGTTCAACCAAAAAAAAAACATCTCATAATATGACCCCTAGCTCCTCGGCTCCCCTTTTAAATTCCGTTGCCGTCATTCCCATCTTTAATGGGGATGGTCGCGACTATTCAAGTGTACAAATCAAAACTTTGTTCAAATCATTAATTGAGCTTGTGGACTCTTGCGAATAGTGCAAAAAGCCAGAAGGAGTGTCTTGAAAATCTCAAGAAGGATGCTCTTGGCTTACTACATGTACAAGCATTTTGTAGAAGCTTATTTTGAAAGATTATCCTAGTTGATATCTTTCAAGAAGTAGGTGACACAATTCAAATGGATTTTCAAGGGAGAAGTAAATTAAATATGTCACCATTAAACTACAAAGTGTTGGAAAAAAACTTCGATACACTAAAAATGCAAGGCATTTAGGCTCCGTTAGGGGGGACTTATTTTTACCGGTCAAGCGGTTACGACCACATGAACATAACCTTAATTAAGGCCCGGTTCATGTGGTTGTAACCGCTTGACCGGTGAAAATAAGTCCTCCCCAAACAGAGCCATAGTCAATTTATTATTTCTTTTCTAGCACCAGTATGTGACAAACTTGAAGATTGAAGATGACAACTTAGTTTTGAAATTTCTCAGAAGCTTGCCGACCAAAGTTGATCTTTTTTTAACGGCAATAGAGGTTGAGGATTTAATAATCCTCACTTATCTTGAACTAAGGGTACTGTCCCTACAAGCACTTGAAGAAAGCCTGAACAAAAACTCTATGCAAAAAAAAACAAGCATTCCAAACCAAACTTCATTATTTAGGTGAAGATGGCAAAAAATATTGCATCTCAACATTCAAAATCCTAGGGCAATTTTAGTGATTGCATTATAATCAGTGGCAGAGGAGGAGAAAGCGAAGGCCCTCCAAACACAAATTCCTACTATCATTTATGTAAGACGACCAATCATGATTTAACGATTGTTACTTCAAATGTAAAATTGTAAGCGACAACCATTTTGCATGATATTGCTAATTTAAAAACATATGCATCTCACTCACATAGTCACGCAACATCTCTTGATCTACGATCTCTCTTCTGAATGGCGAGTCAACCAGCAGAAATTTCGGCAGGTTCTGTTGACAATGGCGATCGTCGTTCTTCCCAGACTTCTAGATCTCGTTCCACACCTGCGCGCATCATTTCTTCTTCATCATTCGGATTCTCCAAGAATGACTCTCGTCAATCAGGTTCTTCTTGGGACTGCGAACTATATTCCGTGGAAACGGGCTATGGAGATTGCCTTATCCTGCAAAAATATGCTTGGATTTGTGGATGGTTCTATTTCAAAACCTGATCCTCTGGATCCGACTTTTTCTCAATGAGAACAAATAAATAATATGGTGATTTTTTGGTTAATCAACGTCGTATCTGTTAGGGTAATTGGTTATATGTCCGCGCATGTCAGGACCGACTCGGAATGACCCATTGGGTTTCGTGTCACTAGGGTGTAACGGCTCTACGCTGGAGATACTATATAAGGCCATTCCACATTTGATGAGCCTTAGTGGACTATCTTGAGCGGAGCCATTTACAGTATCTAAAGACACAGGGCAATCGATTGTTCATGGATGTACTCCTGCTTCTATGTGGCTGAATTTGTCTCGCCGATTTTCCAATAATACTTGTTCCAGAATCTATGGTTTACGCAAAATAATTTCCTCTTGCACCCAAGAAAATCTCAGTGTTGAAGCCTATTACACCAAATTGAAATTACTATGGGATGAACTTGGCAATCAAAATGTTAACTATCTGCTGATCAGACATCGTGTCGTGGTCCGATCCAAGACTTGGAAGCATAATTAGAGGAGCAATTCTTGATGGGTTTACACAATGTTTTCAAACCAATTCGTGGACAAATTAACCTTTTGATGAAATATCTTCCTTCTATAGAAGATGTCAACAAGAGGAATGACAAATGAACACTTCATCCGGTTTGCTTATGGAGGATATGACCTTTGTTTTTTTGTTGGTCATCAATCAAGCAACAAGCACTGGACACCTGAAGCTGAGAACAAATCTAAGCATTCATGGAATTCTTCTTCCAAACATGCTCAATGGTGTGACTATTGTCAAATGGCTTGACATATTAAGACCAAATGCTTCAAACTCCGTGGATACCCACCAAATTACAAAGGCAAAATCAAGAAATTCCAATCCAAAGGCAATTACTGTTGAAATTTCACAAGCTGATCAGAAGATAGTTTTGATATCAAGTAAAACTTTCAGAGCTATCAGGCTGACCACTTGATCAAACGGAAAGCGGGAACCAGGCGCAGGAACACTCCAACCATAAACTGAGCTAAGTAAATCAGAGACAACAAAAGGCAATCGTAAATCTTGTAATATCAATTATCTTCATTACAAGACAAAACATACATGACGAGACATGATTTCACCAAGTACAAGAGAGAAGCAAACAAGCAGACAAGAAGAAAAAACAAGTCGGACGGACTGCCTCAGAGACCGCCTAGACCGCTAAGACCGCCAAGTTGCTGATGCACCAACTGAACTACGGAGTCTACGAAAACTGCGGACTACCCGTTATTCTGCTGAACGACTGCTCTGCACGCCGCCGCCAAACTGAAAGAACAAACTGCCTAGTCCGCCGAGACCGGTAGATAGGTTATTAAACTGGAAATTGCTGAAGGAGAGAAGACTGGCTTGGCCGCATAAACGATCTGCTGCAAACCGCCGATTATAAACCGCAAGATCCACTGATTCCTGACCGCAGTCAGAACTTGACTCCTGGCTTCACAGTGCTAGCCGCACAACCTGCAAACAACAACCAGTTAACTCTTCTCAAACTGCGCAGACAGAAAACTGAGGGCCGCAACAATTAACCCACGCTCAACTTACTGTTCATTCAGTTACTGTTGATGTGACGGGGGGTCCTATTTATAGGCACAAAGAGGAGTGTGGTCACCGCCCTAGTGGATAGAATCACCACCCTAGCTCGCAGCTAACACAAGGCAGTTCGCCCAGTCCGCATGGACATGCCCGGACACCAGCCAAGCCAAACTGCCTAGCATCAAGACAAGAAGACAGTCCGCAACCAGCGGACACCGCACCAGTCCGCACACAGCACAACACGCGGACACAACACCAGCCCGTAACACGAGTACACGACCAGCAGGCACAAACTGCCCGGTCAACCAACGGATATTGCGGACTCTACGGACACCCTGGACTTGTCACAGATTGTGACCAAGTCCAGCAACCAACCAAACACTAGCGCGAGCTCGGCGGACAAGGACCCAGTCCGCCAGCTCCCAAGACCGCCAACACACGAACTCTGTGGTTCACTAAACCGCTCCACCAGAGCGAGACCAACAACCAAGTCTCAAGCTCCAAGAGGAGTCCGCATAGAGCGAACTGCGCGGACTCAGAGTGAGTCTGCCCTTCCGCAGATACTCCTTGTACAACCCCGTATCCCGCGAGTGGTCGACATGAGTTGAACCGGCCGGCTCAGACCGCAATGTGAACCCAGCATGCCGAGCCCGAGCTCGGTAATAGCCGAGCCGAGCCCGCGCTCGGTAATAGCCGAGCCGAGCCCGAGCTCGGTAATAGCCGAGCCGAGCTCGGCGATAGTCGAGCCAAGCTCGACGATGGCCGAACGGAGCCCGACATGCCGAGACCGAGCTCGGGTAAAGGAACATGGCTCGATGGTAGTCGAACCAAGCTCGACGATCCCTATGCCGAGCTCAGTTTCTGTTGGAGCTCGGCGATCGTCGTGCCGAGTCCGACTTCGGCGGTAGTCGAGCCGAGCTCAGCGATAGTCGAGCATAGCCTGCCGAGTACGTGCTCGCTTAGGCCCAGGGCGAGGCGAGTCAGGCCCCCTGCCGAGCGAGTGTTACCTCAGGTCCAGCTCGCATCTTGGCCATGACATACTTTTACCATGTTGCCCCCTTTTGGTCTGCCTGTAGTCCTCGAGAACAGTGAAGGTTGTATATTGGCAGACCATCTTTTACTATAAATAGGACCCAAGGGGTACCTCAGAAGGCATGCTTACTAATTCTCCGACCTACTAGCGCTTTCTGAGGTACCTTAGCCCGGCACTTGGCTAAGGAGGGGAAGCGCTCTAAGATCTTCCGGGTGTGTGGTGGGACTTCCACGCCGGGCCCTTGGTCTAGTCCTTGGTTCTTCTTTTTTCTTGTCATTTTCTTGCAGGAGCGAAGTAGGTGCGCGGCCACCCCTTCCCCAAGGGTCGAACTCCACAGAGACCGGTTTTCCGGTTTCAACATTTTGGTGCGGTGAGCGTGGACAGTGGTCAGCAGAGAAAACCTTCTGCAGGCTCGATGACTGGAGAAGAAGGACAAGGATCAGGCAGGGGCAGCTCGCCACCCCCTCCCCCACCACCAGCGGCGAGCGTGCCGGTGGAGCTTAGGGAGGAGATCCTCGAGCTCGTCAGGACCGCCCTCGGCATGCGAGCTAAGAGTGCGACACCGGCAGTTCCGGTGGTCGCCGCTCCCACACTCGGCGACGACGCCCCGCTCAGGCGACCAGGGAAGGAACCCGCCGAGAGAGGCGAGCGCGAGTTCCAGGGGCGAGTTCTGTTCCCTGGCTCGGCCGCCGAGTACCACTTCGGCGAGACTGCAGGGAGGGAGTTCCCGTCTCGCCCGGCTGAGGGGGGGAGCCCCTTCAGCGAGTTCGTTTCTTCAGCCCCAGTTCCCGAGGGGTTTCGCGAGCCAGAGATGACTTATTACTCCGGGAGAGGAGACCCGGTCCACCACATCCAGTGGTTCGAGGACATGGTCTCTATTCGACAGATGTCAGACGGCTTCAAGTGCCGACTCTTCGCCATCACCCTCAGAGAAAAGGCGAGAGAGTGGTTCCACCAACTCCCGACCGGGTCCATCTACTGCTTTGAGGATCTGCGACGGGGTTTCATGCTGAGATTCACCACTTCTAAGAAGAGAAAGAAGGAGGCAGAGTCTTTGTTCCGCATCAAGCAGAGGGTGGGAGAGACCCTGGGAAGCTATCTAGACAGGTTCCAAGAGGAACTGTCCCAAGTTCAGGAGATGCCAGGGCACACCATGATGGTGGCCTTCACCCTGGGTCTCCAATCCGGGTTCTTCGCGATGGAACTGAAGAGATCACCTCCAGTATCTTTTGAAGCACTCCTGGAGAGAGCGGCCAGGGAGGCCGATATGGAGGCATCACATCCAGAGTTTGCGCGAAGGTTGGCCAAGTGGGCCGTGAAGGAGGAGAGGCCAAGGGGTGGCCGAATTCAGGAGGAGAGGAGGGCTAAACCTCGGCAAAGGGAGCAGCCGCAGCAGCAGCCGCAACCCAGGTGGGTGCGTCCGGAGCAGACCCACCGTTTGGGATGGAGGCCCGAGTGGCAAGACCAGGCACCACGAAGAGGTTATCAGGGAGGAGATAACCGGCAGGGTGGCCGAGGGCAGTACAATCCCCAGGGGGGTAGGCAGGGTCAGAGACCCCCTCTCCCCGATCAGGAGGAGGCAATGGCAATTGCCATGAGGGGGAGGAGGAGAGGATAGCCGAGGAGAAGAAGAGAGGTCAGGGTGGACCTGCCCTATTGTGACTTTCATCAGGAAGAGGGGCACCTCACATCCACGTGTCCGGAGTTCCTCGAGATGAGAGGGAGAAGGGAACAGCAACCGCAAGACCATCAGGAAGTTCGGATAGAGGAGATCCGGCCTCGGGAGGAGGGGGATCGGTGTGAAGACCGGGTTGATGTGGGAACCCGAGGAAGGATCGGAGCGATCCACGGGGGGACCGGGATCGAGGCCTCCCGTAAGTCAAGCCTCCACACTATGTACCGAAGGAGCGTTGGCTCCACATCCCAGTCCCCTCCCCCGGAGGAGAAAATCACCTTCTCCAGAGAGGACTTGCCAGGTCACGAGGACCCCTTTTGCGATGCGCTGGTCATCCAGACAGCCATCGAGGATTTTACTGTCTCCCGGATCCTTGTGGACAATGGGAGTTCGGTCAACGTCATCTTCAAGAAGGCGTTCGATGCGATGAATGTAGAGGCTAGGAGGGTGTTAGCCTTGGATGGGCCCCTGTTTGGCTTCTCGGGAGAGAGGAAAGAAGTCGAGGGAGGAGTGGGACTCCATGTCACTCTAGGGGGGCAGTCACGCAACTGCAAGTTTGTCATCGTAGACGCTCCTAGCAGCTACAGTGCCATCTTCGGGAGACCCCTCATCAGTGCCTTCCGCTGCGTCCCCTCGTCCTTCCACCAGTGTCTAAAGCTCAACGTCGAGGGGGTCCAGATCCGGGTCCGAGGAGACCCTAAGGAGGCAAGGGAGTGCTACGTCTCGACGGTAAACTCCATCTCTTGGCTGGAGGGGGCCGAGGAGATGGGGCGGAGGTTGGAGGAGGAGAAGCAGGAAGCTGACAAAGAGATGGAGGTGGAGTACCGCGCCCGGGAGGAGGTCACGGAAGAGACTCGGGAGTCGGCCGAGGCCATGGCCGTCGAGGAGGCTGAGGAAGAGGTCCTCGCCCCCGGAGGGGGAGGTATCGAGGAATTGGGGGAGCAGTCCCGTCTGGAGGCAGCGGAAGAGGTGGTGGAGATGGAGGTTCTCACCATTGGAGGCAGGGTGGAGAAGGTCCGCGTCAGTGGAGGCCTGACCCCGGAAGCTCAAGGCAGGATGCTGGAGTGCATCCAGAGGAACGTGGACATCTTCGCCTGGAGCGCCGCGGAGATGCCAGGGATCGACCCCGACGTGGCCTGCCATCGCCTCAACCTGGACCCGGAGGCTCCCCCCATCCAGCAGAAAAAAAGATCCATCACGGACAAGCTCGCCGAGCCAATCAGGGAGGAAGTCGCCAAGCTCCTCGAGGCTGGCTTCATATCTGAAATCCAATACCCCGGCTGGGTCTCCAACGTTGTAATGGTTAAAAAAGGAGACGGCCGGTGGAGGATGTGTATCGACTTTTCTCTTCTTAATAAATCATGCCCGAAAGATTGTTATCCTTTGCCTCGGATCGACGCGCTGGTTGACTCAGCCGTCGGTTTCCCTATAATGAGTTTTCTGGATGCTTTTTCAGGTTATCACCAAATCAGAATGCACCCCCCTGACGTCAAAGATGTCTCGTTCATCACGGGAGACGGATGTTATTGTTACAAAATGATGCCCTTTGGGCTAAAGAATGCGGGGGCCACCTATCAAAAAATGATGGATAGGGTCTTCCGAGAGCAGAAGGGGAGGAATCTCAAAGTGTACGTGGATGACCTCATGGTCAAGAGCTTGGATGTTGACTCCCACATCCAGGACTTGGAAGAGACTTTCGCCACTCTCCGCAAGTTTAAGATGAGGCTGATCCCCTTAAAGTGTGTCTTCGGGGCAAACCGAGGAAAGTTCCTGAGGCATCTCCTCACCCCCGCCGGTGTAGAACCTAATCCAGATAAGGTGAGAGCAATCATGGAACTAAGGTCACCACAAAATACCAAGGAAGTACAGCGACTGACAGGGAAGTTGGCAGGGTTGAGTAGATTCCTCTCCCGGGCCGGGGAGAGATGCTCCTCGTTTTTCAAAACCTTGAGAGGGGGTCGAAAGTTTGAATGGACCTCAGAGTGCGAGGAGGCATTCCAGGCTTTGAAGAAATAGCTGACTCAGGCCCCCCTGCTCCAAGGGCCCAAGGAAGGGGAAGACTTATTCCTATATCTAGGGGTCGGGGCTGAAGCCTTGAGTTCAGTTTTGGTTCGGGAAGAAGGGAAAAGGCAACTCCCCGTCTATTATGTGAGTCGGATACTAAAGAGGGCCGAGCTCCGCTACCCCATCCTAGAAAAACTGGCCTTCGCCTTAATCATCTCAGCCCGGAGGCTTCGGCCTTATTTCCAGGCACACTCAATCCGAGTAGTGACTGACCATCCCCTGCGCAACATCTTCAAGGGGGTAGAGCATTCAGGTAGGTTGGCCAAATGGTCGGTGGAACTGAGCGAGTTCGACATCTCCTTCGTTCCTCGCCTCTCAATCAAGGCCCAAGCTATGGCTGACTTCCTGGCAGAGTATGTGGTCGAGGTGGTGGAGGAGAGACTCACTCGCCCTCTCCCCTGGAAAGTCAGGGTGGACGGTGCCTCGGGGAAGCATTCTTTAGGGATTGGGGTCATCTTGGAAAGCCACCAGGGGAAAAGAATCGAGCAAACTGTGGTAGTGCACTTCCCCATCACCAATAATCAAGCCGAATACGAAGCCGTAATCGCAGGTCTGCGCCTGGCGAGAGACTTGGGGGTGCATGACGTGGAGGTCCTCACCGACTCCATGGTGGTGGCTTCCCAGGTCAAGGGGGAGTTTGAGGCGAGGGAGCCCACCCTGCAGCTCTATTTGATGAAGGTAAAGGGGGTCATCGGGACCTTCCAGACCTTCTCAATCAAGCACGTGCCGCGAGGGGAAAACGAGCCAGTCGACCAGCTAGCAAAGCACGGCCCCCGGATGGGAGGCACCATTACGGATCTCTTCCGACCTTCCATCGAAGAGGGGGAACTAATGGAAGTGGAACAGCACCCCTCATGGATGGATCCCTTTGTCACCTTTTTGTCCACCGGAGAGTACCCGGAGGGAATGGACCGAAGAGGGCTCAAGCACAAGGCGGCGTATTACCTCCTACGTGAGGGGCAGTTGTACCGCAAGACCCTCTCAGGGATGTTGGCCCGTTGCGTGGCCGAAAGGGAGGTGCATAAAATTTTGGAGGAGGTCCATTTCGGCGAATGTGGGAGTCATTCGGGGAGTCGGACCCTGGAAGGGAGAATCGTCAGGCAAGGGTACTTCTGGCCCACCCTCGGTCAGGATGCAGCCGAATTCGCAAAAAAATGTCATAAGTGCCAACTCTATGCCCCGCTCCAGCTCCAGCCGGCTCAGAGGTTAAGAAGCATCATGGCACCATGGCCCTTCGCCATATGGGGACTGGACCTCATAGGACCTTTCCCTCAGGCCAGCGGGCAGAGGAGGTTTTTGTTGGTCATGATCGATTATTTTTCTAAGTGGATGGAGGTGAAGGCTCTAGCCAAGGTAACCTCTCAGGTAGTCAAGAACTTTATCTGGGGAGAGATCATCTGCAGGCATGGGCTGCCACAGGCTATCGTCACGGATAACGGACCTCAGTTCGCCAGCACGGAGTTCATTCGCTTCTGCGAACAGCTGGGGATTGACCTTCGGTTTGCTTCTGTCCATCACCCCAGGAGCAACGGGCAGGTGGAAGCGGCCAACAAAATCATCATAAACCTCTTAAAAAAGAAAGTGGAAAATTTGAGGGGAAGTTGGGTGGAACAACTTCCATCAGTCCTCTGGGCCTTGAGGACCACCCCCAATACATCCACAGGGGAGACACCTTTCAAACTCTCTCACGGCTGCGAGGACGTTCTACCTATCGAATTCGAGGTCCAGACACCTCGGGTCGTCGAGGCAGGAGCTGGAAGGGAAGAATGGAGGTCAGAGAATGAGGAGGAGCTTCGACTCTCCCTTGATATGGTGGAAGAATTACGCGACTTGTCCGTCGTCAGGCAGGAAGAGGCCAAGCGAAGGATGGCCAAGTATTTCGACAAACACGTCCGTATCAAGCAATTCGTGGAGGGGGACCTTGTCTTGAAAAAAGTGGACGCGACAGGGAGATCAGCCACTGTGGGAAAACTCCACCCCAATTGGGAGGGCCCCTACATTGTGCAGGAGGTCTTGAAATCAGGGGGGTATCGCCTCCAAGATGTAAAAGGGGATACCCTCAGCCACACTTGGAGTGGCGATGATCTGAAACGTTTCTATCCTTGAAAATATTGTAGATATCTTGGCCTCATGAATAAAAATGAATCTCATTATCGTATCTTATGCTTTAGCAGAATAGTGAGGGTAGAGGGGCTCGCAGCTTAAAGCCCCGAGAGGCAAAAGTTTCTAAGTCTTCTCGCTCTGGGGTTAGGTCTCATCACTCCCCTGCCAGGCTCCCACCTAGCTGGCACGGCCGAGTCTCGATGGACATCGCTATGACCCTGGGGCTGAGCCCGGAGGATGTTCAACACCCGCCCTCAGGCTCTCACCTAACTGACTGGCCCGGTGGTAGCACCCGGGAGAGGCAAAAGTTTCTAAGTCTTCTCGCTCTGGGGTTAGGTCTCGTCACTCCCCTGCTAGGCTCCCACCTAGCTGGCACGGCCGAGTCTCGATGGACATCGCTATGACCCTGAGGCTGAGCCCGGAGGATGTTCAACACCCGCCCTCAGGCTCTCACCTAGCTGACTGGCCCGGTGGTAGCACCCGGGAGAGGCAAAAGTTTCTAAGTCTTCTCGCTCTGGGGTTAGTTCTCGTCACTCCCCTGCCAGGCTCCCACCTAGCTGGCACGGCCGAGTCTCGATGGACATCGCTATGACCCTGGGGCTGAGCCCGGAGGATGTTCAACACCCGCCCTCAGGCTCTCACCTAGCTGACTGGCCCGGTGGTAGCACCCGGGAGAGGCAAAAGTTTCTAAGTCTTCTCGCTCTGGGGTTAGGTCTCGTCACTCCCTTGCCAGGCTCCCACCTAGCTGGCACGGCCGAGTCTCAATGGACATCGCTATGACCCTGGGGCTGAGCCCGAAGGATGTTCAACACCCGCCCTCAGGCTCTCACCTAGCTGACTGGCCCAGTGGTAGCACCCGGGAGAGGCAAAAGTTTCTAAGTCTTCTCGCTCTGAGGTTAGGTCTCGTCACTCCCCTGCCAGGCTCCCACCTAGCTGGCACGGCCGAGTCTCGATGGACATCGCTATGACCCTGAGGCTGAGCCCGGAGGATGTTCAACACCCGCCCTCAGGCTTTCACCTAGCTGACTGGCCCGGTGGTAGCACCCGGGAGAGGCAAAAGTTTCTAAGTCTTCTTGCTCTGGGGTTAGGTCTCGTCACTCCCCTGCCAGGCTCCCACCTAGCTGGCACGGCCGAGTCTCGATGGACATCGCTATGACCCTGGGGCTGAGCCCGGAGGATGTTCAACACCCGCCCTCAAGCTCTCACCTAGCTGACTGGCCCGGTGGTAGCACCCGGGAGAGACAAAAGTTTCTAAATCTTCTCGCTCTGGGGTTAGGTCTCGTCACTCCCCTGTCAGGCTCCCACCTAGCTGGCACGGCCGAGTCTAGATGGACATCGCTATGACCCTAGGGCTGAGCCCGGAGGATGTTCAACACCCGCCCTCAGGCTCTCACCTAGCTGACTGGCCCGGTGGTAGCACCCGGGAGAGGCAAAAGTTTCTAAGTCTTCTCGCTCTGGGGTTAGGTCTCGTCACTCCCCTGCCAGGCTCCCACCTAGCTGGCACGGCCGAGTCTCGATGGACATCGCTATGACCCTGGGGCTGAGCCCGGAGGATGTTCAACACCCGCCCTCAGGCTCTCACCTAGCTGACTGGCCCGGTGGTAGCACCCGGGAGAGGCAAAAGTTTCTAAGTATTCTCGCTCTGGGGTTAGGTCTCGTCACTCCCCTGCCAGGCTCCCACCTAGCTGGCACGGCCGAGTCTCGATGGACATCGCTACGACCCTGGAGCTTAGACTGGGAGTTGGCCCGAGAAAAGCACCAGGGTGCAAGCTCGCCAGTCAAGACGGCGAGCTCGGAATATCCTGCCCCCTCCAGCTCGCTACTAAGGAAGCCCTGGTCCCGTCCCAGACTCAGGGGGAGGAAACGACTCTCTCCAGCGAGCCTAGTCTCGCTCCAGTTAACTCGGCGGAAGACACGCCCTGGTGTCTAAGGCGGATGCCGGGAGCATCTTGACCCAAACATATTTTCACTTGTCTGAATTGTCGAAAAACGGAAGCGAGACATGGCGGGGGGAGGTGTGGCGCGAGTAGGATATGGCGCGAGCACGTGTCCTAGGGATTCGCCGTAAGCACCGATAACGTCGACGAGTCTAGCCATGGCCGGCGCCTATGATCTCACCGCTGGGCTGGTCCTAACTCAAGACATTCTACGGGCGAGGTTGGGACATCAAGCGCGCGGGTATAATATCGCAAGTAAGCCTAAAAAGAAGATAGAGAAATTATGAAAAATATCTTTGATTCATCATTACAAGTATACAAGGAAAGGCCTGCCTCGGCAGGATACAAAAGAAAAAGAAAGCAAAAATTAGCTCTCGTCCCCCCCCCTCGAATGATGGTCCTCCTCGCCGCCAAGCCGAGCGCCCTTCTCTCCCACCCCCGTGAAGAGCGAGTTGAAGCTATCTTCCTTCTCGCTGTGCGGGCTGGGTGGGAACAGGGTTGGCAGGAGCTCCCGGACGGTGACCTCCTCGCAGCCTTCCGCCAAAATCCCCGTTCCCCTCATGGCCTTCATGAGGTACTCGGCAGCCTCGATGGAGTTGACTCGCAGCCGCTCCGCGACATCAGACTCGCCAAACACCCGAGGCCTCTTGTAGGGGAACGCTGGCTCGCTGGCGCCCGGGGGAAGGAGAGCGTCGGCCTGGCGGAGGACCTCCCCCAGGAGCCCCTTGTTCTTCTCCTTCAACTCCTCCACTTCCACCCCCAGCTGGGCGGCAACAGCCTCTTGCTCGCGGGAATACATCTTTTGCTCGGCGAGCTGGACTTCCCGCTCAGCAAGCTGAACCTGCAGCTGAGCCACCTCGCCTCGCAGCGCATCGGCGGCTTCGGCGTCCTGTAGGGTTAAAAGTTCAGAACACGCACAGGAATAATCCTAAGCAAAGTAAATAGAGATATCCAGTGATTACCAAGCCACCGGCAGACTTCGCGAGTAGAGCGTCGGCAAGGCCGAACCGCCTTTCCGCGTCGGCCGCGCTCTCCTTCGCTAGGTCGCGCTCCTGCTCGGCAGTCAGCAGGGCATTGCTGAGCTGGAAGCCGCGGCGGACCATCATGTGGTGGAGCTCGAAGGCCCGCAGGTGGGCTTGCAACCCCTCGTAGCCGAGCTGACTGGGGGTGAGTTTCTTGTATGATTCGGCGCTGTCGCGGCTGTAGAGGCCGAAGTCGAAGGCGAAGGCGTGGGTGGTAGGAGGCCGGCGAGCTCCCCAGGAGGGGGCGCGAGTAGAAACAGAAACTCGGTGAGCCCCCTTGTCCCACTTCAAAATGGGCTCGCCGGCCGCATCTTTGCTTTTACACCCCTTGCCGAAGTGGGGGTGATCCTTCGGCAGGCTGGGCTCGCGGAGGGTGTCCTCTCCGGTAGAATCAGAGGACGGCCCGTTCTTCTTCTTCCCCTTTAGGGGGGAGGAGGCTTCTTTTAACGGACTCAAAGGCGGCTCGTCGGACAGAGCCTCCGGCGAGCTCATGAATTTGGTAGGTGACGGAGGAAGGTGCAGCCGTCCACGCGAGACCACCTTCGCCTTCTTCTTCTTGGGGAGCGAAGGATCGGGGCGCGAGCTTGACCCCCCGGGCTCCAAGCGCTTCTTGCCGAGGAGTTGGCCTCGCGCTTGTTCCTCGCGACAAGCCACTGCCGCCGCCCGGGCCAGCTCCAGGGGATCTGAGAATATCCCCGAGTCGGCAAACGGCGGGTGCTCCGGCAGAACCCGTTCCCCTACAGAGAGAGACTTGATCAAAAAAAAATATGTAATATAGAGATCCACCTTGATAGAGTTCGCGAGAAGGCAGAGCGAGATATACCTTCACCAGGGAGAACGGGTTGAAGCGAATCAAGGCCGTGGCGGAGGAAGGCGACCTCGAAGTCCTTGTGGAGGAAAAACTTGTGGAGGTCGGCGTCGCTACCAGACAGGGAAGGAGGACGATATATGTCCTCGCTTTTCTGCAGGGGACGAAAGGGGATGTTGCCGAGCTCGCCCTTAATAAAGACAAGCCGAGTCATCCAATTGTGGTTCTTGTTCGCGAGCTCGCGAACCTTGATGAGGGACCCGCCGAAGTAGGCGACTCCGTCGGGGGTAGCCTTGTAGGAGAACAACTTACGGAACACCGCAAGGTTGAACTCAATCCGCTCTCGGCGGAGGAAGCAGGCGAACGCCACCATCATAGCAATGGCGTTGGAATTCAGCTGCGCGGGCACCGCGCCGTAGTACTTCAGGATCTGGCGGATCTCTGGCCAGAGGGGGAGGCGCAGCCCCACCTCAAAGTGCGAGATGGGGAAGGCGAGCTCACCCTCCGGGAAGGAATTGATGGCTTCATGCTCGACGGGCCTGCGAGCCTGGAAGCCGGGGGGGGACGAATGCCGCCGCGAATTCGACGAGCTCCTCCTCGATAATATGCCCCTCGAAGAAGCAATGGTCAATGAAGTGCTGAGCGCACTTAGACCGACCATCCGTGTCAGGGTTGGTCTTAACCATAGTCGCAGAGGAAAGGAAAATCGCGAGCTCGGGAAGACAGAGACGAAACAAGGATTCGAAAGCAATAAAAGCGTGCCCTGGGGGTAGGTGAAAAGGCCTATTTAAAGAAGAAGATAAAGAAGGGCGAGGGGGAAGGCGAGTCGGCCGATCGGCCCGGTCTCGCCACGCCACCTCGCCACCCTCTCCTCGCAAATCCTGCGAGCCGGCCAGACCCCAGAAGAAGGAATTCGAAAAGACTTACCAGGATATTGAAAAAAACATCTACATATGTAAAGTTGAAGAAAAGTTGTTCGAATTATTACAGGCAGATCATTCAGAGTAAATAAAAATAAGGGCGCGAGGACCATGCGAGGGCGAGGGCGAGTACCGGTCGGCTGACAGAGGAGCCATTTCATTCTCCCCGGTCTCGCCGGCCCGCCGTCGCAGGTCGCCGCGCATAAAGTTCGCGAAGTCGCCCCATGTTCCTATTTACCACCCGTAGGTTCTCGTCAATCTCATCCATCAGCACCAAGGAAGACGCCTCCTCGAACGCCAAGCTGACTCCAGCACCGTCCGCGAGACGCGAGCACTCCCACTGCAGCCTGTTGTTGTCCTTCCGCAGGTCGTGGAGCTCGCGCACCAGCTTCTTGAGAACCTTCCGCTCCCGTTTTGCACGTTCAGGACTACCCAGTTCGGAGTCTAGGAAGGCGTCCAGGGCGCTTGGAGAAGGGAGGGGCGAGTAAGGAGGTCGATCCACGGACTCGCCGTCCTCCGTCCGGCCGAGAAGTTCTGAGTGAAGAACTGAAAGACAATCAGAAAAGCAAATACCCCCGGAATAGAAGGGTAAAGTTGAAAACTTACCGCGCGAGCCTGGCTCCTCTGGGTTAGCGCGAGGAGAGAAGTGGCGCAGGTCCTTGCCACGCCCCTGCAGTTCCTGAGGGGCAAGTTGGTAGCCGGGGACAGGGATAATCCCGGCGCCTCTCCCCACGACTATGGACCCAGGGGAGGGTTGTCGGGAAGGGAGATGACTCGGCGACGCCAGTTCTCGCGAGCCCGGCTCCTTGACCTCGGGATCCTGCTGTGGCGAGCTGACAGGAATACTTTTGGCCCGAGGGGTGGATGCTTCGCCGCTATTCTCCTGGTCGGAAGATAGTTCCACGAGATTTTTAGTGGAAGAACCAAGGACCGGCTGGTTGGAGGAACCGGCCCCGTTCCCCAAGGCGGCAGTAAAGTCGGCCAGAATGGGTTCGGCCCCCATTGGAAAGGGCTTCGCCCGCTTGGCCGAGCCGAAATCAGCAAAACGGCGAGCAGGGGCCTCAAGGTTGGTCAGTCCCGCGGCCTGAGCAGCGATCTCCTCGCGGGAACGTGCGAGTCGCTCTAAGACTTCCTTGGGGAGCGGCATCTTGATAAAATTTGGGGAAGGGCAAAGGTCAGCCAGATGCGCAGGGGTACATATATATAGCTACCTGTGGGGCCTACCAGAAGATTCCTTTTTACCCCTGTCGCACTCGCAGGATTCTATGGGGTTGGATGTTTCTTTCCGAGCTTGTCCCAACCTCGCAAAGAGCGGGGATTATGTACAACCCCGTATCCCGCGAGTGGTCGACAGGAGTTGAACCGGCCGGCTCAGACCGCAATGTGAACCCAGCATGCCGAGCCCGAGCTCGGTAATAGCCGAGCCGAGCCCGAGCTCGGTAATAGCCGAGCCGAGCCCGAGCTCGGTAATAGCCGAGCCGAGCTCGGCGATAGTCGAGCCGAGCTCGACGATGGCCGAACGGAGCCCGACATGCCGAGACCGAGCTCGGGTAAAGGAACAGGGCTCGATGGTAGTCGAACCAAGCTCGACGATCCCCATGCCGAGCTCAGTTTCTGTTGGAGCTCGGCGATCGTCGTGCCGAGTCCGAGTTCGGCGGTAGTCGAGCCGAGCTCAGCGATAGTCGAGCATAGCCTGCCGAGTATGTGCTCGCCTAGGCCCAGGGCGAGGCGAGTCAGGCCCCCTGCCGAGCGAGTGTTACCTCAGGTCCAGCTCGCATCTTGGCCATGACATACTTTTACCATGTTGCCCCCTTTTGGTCTGCCTGTAGTCCTCGAGAACAGTGAAGGTTGTATATTGGCAGGCCATCTTTTCCTATAAATAGGACCCAAGGGGTACCTCAGAAGGCATGCTTACTAATTCTCCGGCCTACTAGCGCTTTCTGAGGTACCTTAGCCCGGCACTTGGCTAAGGAGGGGAAGCGCTCTAAGATCTTCCGGGTGTGTGGTGGGACCTCCACGCCGGGCCCTTGGTCTAGTCCTTGGTTCTTCTTTTTTCTTGTCATTTTCTTGCAGGAGCGAAGTAGGTGCGCGGCCACCCCTTCCCCAAGGGTCGAACTCCACAGAGACCGGTTTTCCGGTTTCAACACTCCTCCTATCCGCAAGATTACACCAAGGAACAGCCAACACAGACTACAACAACAGGCCGCCGTGACCGCACCAACAGTCCGCCCAGACCGCGCGGTTTGCCTGATCAACCCCCCACTTTCACTTCATAATTTTCAACACTACCCCTTGAAGTGAGAAGTGGTGACCAAGCCCAGCATTCCCCGTAACCTAGTAAATGACACCTTCAACAGCAGCTTTGTGAAGATGTCTGCGATGTTGTCCTCACTCCGCACATGCTCCACCATAAGAAATCCCTCCAACACTTTCTCTCGAATGAAGTCGTGCTCGATCTCTATATGCTTGGTTCGTGCGTGACAAACTAGATTATTCACCAGTTTCAGGGCACTTTCTTTGTCACCGCACAACAGAGTTGTACCGTGCACTTCTTCATAGACGTCCTTTACTAATCTCCTGAGACAGATGACTTACCGAGCTTCCAAGGCCGAAGCCTTGTACTCTGCTTCCGTAGTAGAGACGGACACCGAGTCTTGCTTCTTGCTACACCAAGAGATACTGGCTGATCCACATGTGAAGACATGACCGGATGTTGACTTCCGGTCTTCTGAATCTCACCCATAATCAGCATCCGAGTATCCTTGAAGAGTAAAACCCGTGCCTCTCCTATAAAGGAGACCCATATCAGAAGTCGTCTTCACGTACTTCAGAATGTTTCTTGCCGCCATTAGATGAGGCTTCCTGGGTTCCTCCATATACTAACTTACTCGACCAACCGCATAAGCAATGTCTGGCCTCATAATCGTCAAGTAGATAAGACTCCCAACTAGATCCCGAAACACCAAAGGATTTGGAAGAATCCTTCCCTCATCCCGCCGAAGTTTGATGCCTAAATCAAAAGGAGTAGAGATACTCTTCCCCTCCTGCATCCCGAATCGCTGAACAATTCGCTATGCATAGCCATTCTGGGAAACGATTATGCCGCTCTTTTTCCTCTCCACTTTGAGTTCAAGGAAGTGGTGGAGCTCACCCAAGTCCTTCATCTCGAACCTTATAGCTAGCTCTGCCCTGAGCCTTGATACCTCCTCCTTGGAGTTCCCTGTGATGATCATGTCATCCACATACAACAACACAAGACTAGAAACTCCCCCTTCTTCTTGACGAAAAGCTCGAGTCTGAGTTTGTAGCAGGATAGCCGTAGAACTAGAGGTATTCTGAAATCTTCCCATACCAGGCTTTAGGAGCCTACTTCAAACCATAGAGGGCTTTCCGGAGCTTGCAGGCGTAGTCCGGATGATCTTCAGAAACGTACCCCAGTGGCCGATCCATGAAGATGTCTTTGTCGATCTCACCGTAAATAAAAGAGTTCTTTACGTCCAGCTGCCACATCTTCCAGCCCTGACAAACAGTCAAGGCCATCACCACCCGAACTGAAGTCATCTTTGCCACGGGACTAAATGTCTCTTCATAGTCTTCACCATACTGTTGTGAAAATCCTCGAGCTACAAGGTGAGCCTTGTACTGCTCGATGCTTCCATCCGCCTTCTTCTTCAACTTATACACCCACTTATCACAGGAGTGACACCATCAACCCTGAGCACAAGGTCCCAGGTCTCATTTTGCTTGAGGGCAGCCATCTCCTCATCCATGGTATTCTCCTACTCCTTGACTCCAGTGGCTTCATTAAAGCTAGAAGGCTCCCGCTCATCCAGGGGCCTGTGAAGAAATAAGAGACAAAGCTCACCGTGTTCCCTTCGCAATAATGTGCTGGTGGCTTGATGATCCTCTTCGATCTCCGAAGAGTCTACTCCTTGCTCACCACCTCCGCTGCTTCTTGAGAACCAACTCCATTCCCGGGCATACTTGGAGCATCGCTCCCTCCTGAACCAGAAGCCTCTGCCCTAGAGCTTGAAACACATGAAGCTCCTGGTGATACAGGTAGCTCCACCTGATGATCTTCAGCAGCCTCCTTCCTCCCTTCATCAGCCCTGCTCTCCTGCAGCTCAACAGAGCCACCTCCATACGACGTTAGATTCATCAAAGACAACATCTCTTGATACAACAAACCTCCTTGTCGCAGGATCCATACACTTTCATCCCTTCTTCCGTTCATCATATCTCATAAAGACAAGCTTCCTCGCCTTTGCATCAAGCTTGGTCCTCTCAGCATCCAAAACGTGTACATAGCAGGTTGATCCAAACACCCGAAGGTGTTCCACGCTAGGCTTCTCCTTGAACATCATTTCAACAAGAGACTTCCTGTTGATCGGACTTAGAGGCATCCGATTGATGATATAGGTTGCGCAGGCCATTCCTTCTACCAAAAAAGACTTGGGAATGCCCTTTGCATGAATCCAGCACTTGCAAGTTTCCGTCAAATGACGGATCTTTCTCTCTGCTACTCCATTTTGTTGTGGAGTATGAGCACAAGTGAGCTCTCTCCGGATCCTGTGCTTCCTGTAGAAGTTAGAGAACTCGGATAAAACGAACTCACCTTCATTGTCCGTTCTAAGCTTCTTAATCCACAGGCCAACCCGACCCTCTACCAGTTCCTTGAACTCCATAAACAATTGGAAAACAGCTGACTTCTCCTTCATAAAATACACCCAAGTGTATCATAAGTAGTCATCAATCAGCACCAACATGTATTTGCTGCCTCCAAGACTAGCGGTAACAGTCTGCCCCATCAGATCACCATGGATACACTCTAATGGTGCATTGCTCCTTGTTTGTGACTTTTCAAACGGAAGACGATGAGCCTTTCTGAACTGACACCCCGCGCAAACATGGCCATATCTGTAGGATGACAACTTTGGTAAGCCTTTCACAAGACTTCTCATTTCCATAGCTTTCATCTTGTCCATCGCTACGTGCCCTAGCCTTTCATGCCAAATAACAACACTATCGTTGGACCTCATCCGATCAATATAAGATCTTGTTGATAAAACAAACAAGTCTCTAACTCTTCTACCTACATGAGCAACATCAAACTTTATCGCTGATACGATGCGAAGAAATTTCACTTCTGTTAGGCCAAACAGAACGTGATAGCATGCGTCAACCACATTAGTCACAGAGGAGAGATTCTTCTTCATGCTAAGTACGTGATACACACACCTTAACGTGAGTGGACCCTGAGCACTCTCCAAAGAAATCACACCATCCTTCTCTATAGTATGAACATAATCATCAGTTGTAATAATAACTTCATTACTTGAGAGCGTTTGCAATGATGAGAACTTTGACCCGTATCCAGTGAGATGATGACCACACCCCGAGTCAACTATCCAGTCATCTTGGTAGTCGATAGTAGAGAGAGCACGGACACACGTGCCCGTCAGAAAAGCTCCTCCCCACCCGATCTCCTCAGCATTGGAACCAACTCCCTCCTTATCTGCAACATGCCCAGGCTGTAGCTTGACCTTGCAGTCACGCTTGAAGTGACCCGACTGATTACACTTGTAGCAATTCAGCTCCTTCTTCCAGTTCTTCTTAGGAGCAGAGCTCCTCTCTTGCTGATAGGAAGTTGAAGGCCCATTCGTAGCAGTAGACTTCTTCTTCTCCCATCTATTCTTCTTCTTCTTATCATTGAAGAGAGACTCACTAACTCCTTCAGAGATAGTCACCTCGGCCATCTGCTTAGCAAGGCTCTCCTGTGACGCCAACAGATACTCGAGCTCCAACAAGGATTGCTGAGTCGCCCATCCTTGAACAGAAGTCACAAAGGCCACATATTCCTTCCGCAAACTGCGGACTATGTGCCTCTTCAACTTAGCTTTAGAAATGGACTCATCAGGATCCAACGCTGATATCTCAATGCATAGGTTCTTCATCTTAAGAAAGAACCTTGAGATGGGCAGATCTCCTTGAGTTGCTTTAGCAAACTCATTCTCTAAGAATTATAGTCGCGCTACATTCTTCCTGTTGAACAAAACATCAATGGTTGTACAAATCTTAGCAACAGACTCACATCCTAAGATGTGATCAAATAGCTCAGGTAATATAGCCCGCTTGAGAGCAAACTCTGCCTTTGCATTGGTCTTCCTCCAAGGTCTCACCTGTTCAGCAGTACCGGTAGCAGCAGTCACTTCTTGCTTGTCGTCGCCACTGACGAATTCCCATAACTCCTCACCAAGAAGATAACTCTTCATATACGACTTCCACTTTTTAAAGTTAGTCACTGTAAGAAGTTCAATACCAAGACCCCTTGCGTAAGCACCTTCCATTGCAAATCACCAGTGATCTATCAGCTTCTAGAAGCGCCGAGCACAACTGAGGTTGATCACTGCTCAAGCCACTATTCCCTCTGATACCATGTTGAAATATCACAAGCTGATTAGGAGATAGTTTTGATATCAAGTAAAACTTTCAAAGCTATCAGGCTGACCACTTTATCAAGCGGAAAGCAGGAACCAGGTGCAGGAACACTCCAACCATAAATTGAGTTAAGTAAATCAGAGACAACAAAGGGCAATCGCAAATCTTGTAATATCAACTATCTTCATTACAAGTCAAGACATACATGGCGAGGCATGATTTTGCCAAGTACAAGAGATAAGCAAACAAGCAGACAAGAAAAAAAACAAGACGGACAGGATTCCTTAGAGACCGCCAAGACCGCTAAGTCCGCTGAGACCGCCAAGCTGCTGATGCACCAATTGAACTACGGAGTCTGCGAAAACTGCGGACTACCCGTTATTCTGCTGAACGAATGCTCTGCACGCTACCACCGAACTGAAAGAACAAACTTCCTAGTCCGCCGAGACTGACAGACATGTTATTGAACTGGAAATTGCTGAAGGAGAGAATACTGACTTGGCCGCATAAACGACATGCTGCAAACCGCCGATTGTAAACCGCAAGCTCCACTGATTCCTGACCGCAGTCAGAACCAGACTCCTGGCTTCACAGTGCTAGCCGCACAACCTACAAATAGCAACCAATTAACTCTTCTCAAACCGCGCTGACAGAAAACTGAGGCCGCAACAATTAACCCATGCTAAACTTACTGTTCATTCAGTTACTTTTGATGTGAAGGGGGGGGGGGGGTACTATTTATAGGCACGGAGAGGAGTGTAATCACCTCCCTAGTGGATAGAATCACCACCCCAGCTCGCAGCTAGCACAAGACAGTCCGCCCAGTCTACATGGACATGCCCAAACACCAGCCAAGCAAAACCGCTTAGCATCAAGGCAAGAAGACAGTCCGCAACTGGCGGCCACCGCACCAGTCTGCACGCATCACAGCACGCGGACACAGCACCAGCCCGCAACACGAGTCCACGACCAACAGGCTCAAACTGCCCGGTCAACCAGCGGATATTGCAGACTCTACGGACACCCTGGACTTGTCACCGATTGTGACCAAGTCCAGCAACCAACCAAACACTGGCGCGAGCTCGGCGGACAAGGACCCAGTCCGCCAGCTCCCAAGACCGCCAACACGCGAACTCCGTGGTTCACTAAACCGCTCCACCAGAGCGAGACCAACAGCCAAGTCGCAAGCTCCAAGAGGAGTCCGTATAGAGCGAACTGCGCGGACTCAGAGTGAGTCCGCCCTGTTGAGTTTTCTCAAGAAGCTTAGCAAGATAGACTAAACACCAAATTAATATCTTCGGAACTACTCAGATCACAACTTGACCAAGCGGAAACCATGAAAAAAACTCAATCAACCAGATGAAAAGATAGAGACAAGCAGATCATATAACTATCAATCTTCTTTACATGGCGAAGTATATGTGGCGAGACATGATTTCGCCAGTACAAAAAAAATAGAAATTACAAGAATCAATTCGGGCGGATAAACACATGAGACCGCCGAGACCGCCTGTCCGCAAAA
Organism: Platanthera zijinensis; assembly: GCA_039513925.1. Classification (NCBI taxonomy): domain Eukaryota; kingdom Viridiplantae; phylum Streptophyta; class Magnoliopsida; order Asparagales; family Orchidaceae; genus Platanthera; species Platanthera zijinensis. The sequence goes on along the minus strand of CM077092.1, from coordinate 41,250,685 downwards.
GTCGCAGAGGCTGCCCGAACTGCTGCTGAAGCCGAACTGAACAACGGAGTTCGCCGAGCCCGCGAGGTCGCGCGGACGCACCGTTATTCGCTGATCTACTGCCTGCTGCCGAACATGAGAACAAACCGCTTAACCGCCGAGTCCGACGGACAGGTTATTGAACTTGGAAAAATGAAGCAGAGAGAAAACTGGTAAGCCATCGATTGCAATTCGCAAACTTCATTGAGCCTGACCGAAGTCAGAACCAAACTCCTGGCTCCTCAGTGCTAGCCGCGCCACCTACAAACAGCAACCGGTTAAGCCTGCTCAAACCGCGAGGATAGGAAAACTGAGTCCGCAGCAATTAATCCGAGTCCAACTTACTGTTCACTCAGTTACAAATGAAGTGTCGGGGGGCCTATTTATAGGCGGGGTGAGGAGTGTCGTCACCCCCCTATGAGATAGGCTAACCGCTCCTTGATCGCTGCTAGCACAGCCGGTCCGCCGAGTCCGCATTGACCGAATCAACAATGCCAGACTCGCGAACAGTCCACCAAGCGCAAGATCGTTGCCATAGCAGACCTGTTAGCCAGATTCCAGTCCGCACAAGGTAGTCCGCCCAGTCCGCAAGAACAAGCCGGACATCAGCCAAAACCGCTAAGCACCAAGGCGACAAGCCAGTCCGCACAGAGTACCGGACACTACACCAGTCCACAAGCACAAGTCCACGACCAACAGGCAGACCTCCCGGTCACAGCGGACTTAGCGAACTCTGTGAACACCGAAGCAACCCACAACCTGTCCACGACCAACAAGCAGACCGCCCGGTCACAGCGGACAATGCGGACACCGCGAATACAGCACCAGCTCGCAACACAAGTTCACGACCAACAGACAGATCTCCCGGTCAACAGCGGACTATGCGGACACCCTGGACTTGTCACTGTGAGTGACCAAGTCCAGCAACCCGCCAACATAAGGCGCGAGCTCGGTGGACACCAAGTCAGATTGTCAGCTCCAAGGACAGTCCGCCACCAAGAATGCGGCTCACCTACCTCAACTCCAGAGAACGGCAAGGACCATTGCCGAACTCGCGGACTCCAAAACCACAGTCCGCGAAGTCCGCGGATTTCAACCCGCACAGCAGCCACCAGAACTCCACAGGTCGCCATCACCAGACCGCCAGATTACTACATCAGTCCGCACGGTCATTTTGCTCAGGCCGCCCGGACTGCCCGATCACCCACTTTTACTTCACAAATTTCAACACGCCCTTCCGCGGATACTCCTCCTATCCGCAAGATTACACCAGGGAACAGCCAACACAGACCACAAAAACAGGCCGCCGAGACCGCACCAACAGTCCGCCCAGACCGCACGGTCTGCCAGATCAACCCCTCACTTTCACTTCACAATTTTCAACAATCACATGATGGAAGGAATGATTCACAACAAATAAATTCTCTCCCTGTTCAGATTTTCATCACTCAAGACCAGATTATAGGCATCCTTGATCTTCTTCAACAACAAAAACAAACGCCCGCTGATCCAATTCAACGATTAGCAAGTACTTGTTATTGTCTTACCTTAATTGAGTCACAAAAGTGATGACTGGATTATTGATAGTGTCGCAACCGACCACATTACACATCTATTTCATCTGCTTCAATTCGTACTCCAACACGGCTTCCCAAACCATCTTCAGTACATTTACCTGATGGATCTTGTGTCAATATTACTCACGCGGGTACCATTCACCTAACTAATGAAATCACTCTACATGATGCATTGTTTGTGTCTAAATTTCAACACAATTTGCTTTTCGTTAGCAAACTGAGTTCTGACTCCAACTTATCTATTACTTTTGAAAATACTTGTTGCTTCCTTCAAGACCCTATGAAGAGGACCTATAAGAAGTTAGGATAGCAGGTTTAAGGACTCTATTACTTTTCTCATGAACATATGAAGAGGGCCTCTAAGGAGCATAGGAGTTACAACTTAAAACATCCAACAGTACAAGTCTTGATATATGACAATTTTGTGGCATCACAGATTGGGGCACATTCCAACTGATAGGCTTAGACTTTTAACATCTTGCATTCAAGATTTACATGATGTAATACATTAAGACTGCACCATTATCCTTTAGGAAAACAATCGAGATGTTCCTTTAATAAAAGTGATGTTTTTTTGAACAAACCTTTGATCTTATTTTCATTGTGACACTTGGGGTCATTACAAATTAGTCACACATAATGATTTTAGGTATTTTGTTAACCATTGTTCACGATTACACTAGAAATACATGGACTTATGATCTCATGTACTCCAAAGAGGAAGTGTCATCTCTAATACAATCATTCTTAATCATGCTTCAAACATAGTTCAATCTTTTGGTAAAAATATGTCATACTGATAATGGGTCTGAGTTCTTCAATCATAAACTAAAGCCTATTTTTTCTGAAAAAGGAATTATACATAAGAGTAGTTGCATTTATACACCACAATAAAATGGAATCCCTGAACGAAAGCAAAAAAATGTTCTTGAAATAGCTAGGGCCTTCAGATTTCAAGAAAAACTTCCGATTCATTTTTGGGGTGAATGTGTGCTTACTGCCACATATTTGATTAACAAAATTCCATCTACTGTCATGGTCAACAAGTCTCCTTTTGTAGTTTTGTTTCATAATGTAACACTCCGGTTTTCCAGACCTTGAATCTCTGGAAGCTACCGCACGGCGATAGTAGCTATCGCCCGACGATAGTAGCTATCGCCCGGCGATAGCCTTGTTTCGTCGGGTGTAGATGGCTCGACGAAAGCCCGTTCGTCGAGTGTTGAGAGGGCTATCACTCGGCGGTAGTTACTTACCGCACGGCGGTAACTCCAGGGTTTGTGTCGAGAGCGTTGAGTTCTCGAGAAAGAAGTTATCGCTCCGCATTAGCCTTACCGCTTACGTTAGCGCGACTTTATTTTTTTTCTGTCTTGCGGCTCGGGAAGCAATCACTCGGCGTTAGCGCCCGACGGTAGCGGACGTAAGTAGTTCCGTCGTGAGGCTTTGTAGCCGTCCAATTTTGCTTGAGATCCGATCCAATGGCTCGAGATTCTCCGCCCAAAGGGCTTATGTAGGGCTGAACGGTTTTCTCCCTTCATTATCTTCCCTTTTTGGAGAGTTGACCTAGAGTTGGGTGAGAGTGAGGAGGAGGAAGAAGGAGCTCTTTCCCCGCCATTGACGGAGCTTCGGAGCCCCGATCGTTAATCCGAGTCCAGATCCGTGGAGAGGACTTGGTGGCGCACGTTCTCATCCGTGCAAAACAAGGTTTCATGGCTAGGAAGAGGAATCATAAGGTAACGACATTTCTCCTCTTGGTTTTTAGGATGCGTGCATGACATCCATGTTGTTTTTTGCTTTCATTCAAGCATTTGAGCACCGGATCTCTCAAGTGAGAGGGATTCGGGTTGCCATGGTTCAAGAGGAACCAGCGGGTCGATTGTATCCATCCCCGACATGATATTGCATTAGAAATACACTCCTTTAGTGGATTAGGCATTCTGGGTGAAGTCGTAGTCGCGACTGTTAGTCCGACTTGGTGATGTTGCATAACGAGACTTAAGGATTTTGTTAGAAATCAGTTAGCGGCAAGACGCCGTTTGTGATATTGTTTTCCACCTCCTACGTGTGAGTACGTATAACCAGAACCGAACCGGGTGGAAATTAGAGTACACGCTAGGGCGCGGCGACGATATGATACCAATGGTGGATTAGGGAGGGAATGGGTTGGGATTGTGATGTGCTAAGGCATGGTTTGTCTCTGTGGTCGGCTGGCTAGCCCGTGATGTGCAAGTCATGTGTGGAGAGTATCCCGACTAGACAAGTCCCTTTCTGTAAAACTGACGAGAACGCCAAGCTTAGGACAAGCCCGGGCGATGAAGCACACGAGCGGGTGAGGTCCAGCAAGGGTTCTTAGAATCGGTTTGTGTGTGAGACGGAATCCTGATGTGAGAATTCAGAACTTATAGGCAAGCCCGGGTTGATACCAATGAGTGGGTGGGTCCTAGGCAAGAGTTCCGTGTGGCGGCTTGTAGAGAAATTGGAAGTACCCTTGTGTTTTTGGCTTGAACACCGATGGGGAAATTGGAAGTATCCTTGTGTTTGCGGCTTGAACGTCGATGGGGAAATTTGAGGTACCCGATTGATGATGTGTTAGAAGCATCTTCTTTAGGGTGCCTTGGGTGAAACCCAAGATTGCATACATGTTGCATTGTAGACCCGTTAACATTACATGCTCAACTTAGAAACATGTTTGTTGTATGATACATCCAAACCTGTTTTATAGCTTTATATGTTTATGTATATTGCATACAAAGTGCTAACCTGTAGGGTGATGGAGTGCCCCAGGGTCCGCTAGGGACGGCCGGGAGGAGATGCGTTGGTTACACAGTTGAGGTCATCCTTTGCTGACCCACGTTACAACCAATTTTTACAGGGCAAGGTTCGCAAGCAGGAGCAAGCTTGCTGGCCAAAAAGGCCTAAGCCGCATGAAGTGTTTCATGTTGTGCAATAGCTTTGTTTTGTGGAATGTGATGATTGATGAAATATATTTCCGGCTTGCATGCCGAGGTAGCCTAGGAGTGCTTATGCACATTGATGTTTGATGATTATTGTTTTAGTTTTGGAACTCTTAATTGTTGTATGGCCTTAAGGACGTGTTGATACTCGTATGTTAGTGGATAACTTCTAATTTTTTTTCTTTTGGTTCTGCTGTGTTTGGTCTGAGTTTTGAATTGGGTAGTTTATATTATCTTACAACACTTAAGTTGTGGCGTCTGTATGTTGTGGGGCCCCGGCTGGACCTATATTATACGGTCATTACAGGGGAGGTGTTACAATATGGTATCAAAGCGAGGTTCGTGTCCAAGGTAAGTATTTGTGGTCGAATGTCATAATCGGATCACTTTAAGAAGTTATCCACATAGGAGTATCGTAGGACCGTGAGTGTCCTAGTGTCTAAGTTTTGCGAATAGAGGCTGATTCTTGTTTTACCTTGCTTTTGGTAAGGGTGCAAACGATGATGCGGAGACGTCAAGACCGCAAAAGGAGCCTTCGGCAAGCAGTGGTACTGATCCGGGTCCGATGGGCATGAGTGTAACCCCAGCAGACTTCTGTCGTATGCTAGCAGAGGCAATGGTAGCGGCCCAAGCCGCAGCAACAACGTAAGTTGTGACCCCTATCGCCCAGGAAACGACTCATGTTGTCTTGAATACGACAACGGCCACGCAGGGCGGGGAGCCAGGAAAGAAGAGCCTTTGGAGGAAAGAGTGGTAGTCGGGCAAGGAGACCGACATATGAACTATTTTTTAAGCTTTCCCCCTTCAACGTTTAAGGGAGTCAACACGCCGACCAATGCAGAGGAATGGTGGGCGAGAATTCAAGAATTGCTAAGGGCAGCAAAGACGCCAAAGGAGAAGTAATCGGAGTTTGCGACTTTCATGTTAGAAGGAGACGCCAAGTTGTGGTGGGTAAGCCACAACGGCCGCTAGTTTCCTGGATGCACCCCGTCCATAGAGGAGTTCGGGATTGCCTTTGTAACATCCCATTTTCAAATAGACCCCTAGGATTGATTTTGTCATGACTAGGTCATGACAAAATCCTAGAAGGCTAGAAGGACCAAGAGAATAAGGTTCAAGGTGAAGGTCACCTTGGGTTGCCTTTGGCACAACCTCACCACCAAGTTTAGGGTTTGACCTTAGAGCATCCACTTGATTCCATGACCCTAACACAACACCCCTAACCCATTAATGGGTCCATTAGAGCTATAGGGATCCATTGGGGTCAGCCCAAAGTGGTCAAATTGATCTAGGACCACCATAGGCCTAAATTGGGCAAGGTGTCCTAACTTGGGGCAATTGACCTCTAAGGTGCCCAATCAACCCTACCAAAGTCCTACTAACCCTAAAGTAAGGTCAATGGGTCACCATGGACTCATTGGGGTCAACCCTAGTGGCTTGGTTGACCCAAGTCAACTCAAAATCCAAAATGGTCAAGGTGCCCTTATTAAGGGTCAAGTGACCTTCAAGGTGCCAAATTGAGCCTACCCAAGCCCACCTAGTCCTTAGGGGAGTCCAATAGGTCATCAAGGACCCATTGGGGTTAACCCAAAAGGGTAAATTGACCAAAGTCAACTTCACCTCAATTTTAGGTCAAAATGGCCTATTTTGACCTAATCAAGCCCAATCCACTTAGGCTAGGCCCAAATGGAGTGGCCCATTAATCTAGGTGGCTGAGAGTTACACAAATATCATTCATTGTTTGGCTAGGAGAGATAAGATTTAATTTCTCCTAATTTTAGGAGAGAGAAAGAGGAGAGAGAAGGCCATTAATGGCCATGGGAGATCAAGAGCTCCTCTCTTCATGTCCAAAGGCTTGATACATCTTCCCTCATTGGTTTAGAGGAGTTTAACAGCCATGGCCGACCCCTTACATGGCTGTATTCAGAGGATTTCAGTTGGCCGAAAATGAGATTTCAATGCCATTAATGGCATTGATGCCATGGCCCTTCCCCTCCCCCAATTGAGCATTCTAAAAGCCTCACTGGGTCTCCAGCAAGTTTTTCCACCTGTTCCCAGAAGAAACCGAGCCACTTCACTTCACAGTTGCAGAATTCCGGCGAGCTCCACCACCACCATGGCGTCCCGGCGATCCACCCGCATCCAGGCCGCAAACAAGGTCCTCCCCTTCCTCTTTCTCTATGGGTAGATCGTAGCCTTCATTAGGAATGAGATTCGGGCTCGATTGAGCCCGAATCAAATCACAAATATCGGATTATTTTTCCATGGATTTGAACCTCTCGGGTTCGCCGGAAAACACCTCCCCGGCGGCCGTGCCGCCGGCTGGAGGTAGGCACCACCTCCACGAAGGTGGTGGCGGCGGTGGCTGGCCGGGGGAGTGGCCGGGTGGCCGGGATTTCATCCCGCAAGATGGCCCAGGTTGGAGAAATCTGGACCGTAGGCTGGAGGAAGACGATGGCCTGCCGCCGTCCGATACGCGCCAAGATCTGTGCTGATCTGGATTTAATAATACAGATTTTATGTTTTTATTTAAACAGTTAATAGAATTGTTTTGAAATAAATATTAAAAATACCTAGGCTCTTCTGATTAAAATGTGTTCAACATAAAAAATGTAGCCCTTAGGGTCTACTTTAAGTTAAAATTGGTTTGAACCAATTTGGTGGTCTGGTGTGACCACAGCACACCATATGGTGGGGTCTACACATAAGGCTGGTCAGAGCTTTGGGAGTGTGCCCCCATCTCACCACTGTCCCAAATGAGATGAAATTTGGACAGTGGTTTAGATATACCTAGATCTACCTAGGGTCCAAAAATGAGAATTTTTGGAGAAACTTTTTCTAAAGTTTTTGAAATAATTTAATAAACTTAGGTTAATTTAATTAGGTGACTAAATGAATCCCAAATGCTCCCAAATTTTGGTGAGTGGTTCTTGGGGTCTTCATGAGTCACTGTAAAAATTTCCATCTCATTTGGAGATGATTTGGATGGGAATTTGGGTTGCCCTAGTTTGCCCTAAGAAGGGGTATTTTGGTCCAAAGAGTGTTTTGGAAAATTGAGTGGTCAAATCACCTCAACAGAGGTTGAAACTTGAGCCACTGATTTGATATAAGGTTTAACACCCTCATATGGATTATGGGGTGGTTTAGGGTAAGTTTACCCTAGGTTATAGGGGTAAGTCCTAAGGTGGGCCCTTGGTGCTTTATGAAGGACATAGGGGCATATGCCCTTGTATGGACTCCAAATTTGGAGGGGAAGATTTTAGGATGAATATAGTCTTCTGGTTGAAACCTTGTTGGATGTGGAGTGGTATAGGGCTTTCAAAATCCATACCCTGGTTCTAGGGCACTAAGTCTTAAAGAAGAATTAGGTCATCAAGGAGAAAGCATAGACCTTGGAATTTTGGTAGGGCCAATTTGAAGTTAAGTCTAACATAATGTGAATTTTGGAGAATTTTTGGAGAAAAATTTAGGGCGCTTCATGTAGGACTCAAGGAAATGGCTTAGGTAGTAATTAATTTATTTTGAGCTTACTGTTCATGGGATTGGTGTAAAAATCAGTAACTAGATGTTTTTACTTGATTTATACTTGTGGGAATTTATTTGAAATTTTCAGATGTTGATATGTTATACTTACTTCACAAGTTCAATTTTTGATGTTTTTAGTGTTTAATTATCTCTGAGCTAAATATTAGATGAAAAATTGTGAAATTCACCATAGAGTGTTTTTAGATTATTGTTAACCTACTGTAATTAATTTGTAATTTTTACAGTATTAAAAATGGTACTTGCTTCACAAATTTGGAAGTTTGCAAATTAAATTTAGAATTTTATTTGGAGAGGTAAACTTATTGAAAAAAAATTAAGAAGTCCATATCTACTGTTAATTAGTGATTATACACCCATCATAAATTTATGAAGTATTTATCATGCATATGTGAAGTACTTGGTGTTCAAAATTGGTGAGAAAATCAATATAGTTAATTATTTTAATTATGGAAATAAATGGGAAAAACATGAATCACTGGATTTGGACTATTTAGGTCAAGGGTAAACTCCAATAAAAGTTTTGAGAGGATTGGATGAGTGTTTTTTTTAAAAGGGGTCCTATGGGTGAATGTAACACAATAGAGTTAGTCTAAAGTGTTGAGTTTACACTCTAGGGTTAGGCCATGGTTTCATTTTGGTGTGTGGTAATATGGAACATGAGACCTGGAAAAGCAGTGAGAAGGGTATGTGTGGATCAGCTTTAGAGTTTTGTGATGAATGAAAGGATGGTTAGCAAAGAATGGGTGGTCTCGGGTTTGACGAAAGATCGTCTTACCTAAGGAGAGGAAGAGTCAATACACTAGGGTTAGACTCACTATAACTTGAGAGAGGGATTGGGTAATGGGTAAACAACCAATAATAGTAAGTGCCTTGCGAAAGGGAACTTCGGGCCGTAATGCCGCCGTCTTGGTTCCTAGTGCCCTTTGAGAGCCCTTCACGGGGTATACCGGGGGCAGTCCTGGGCTAACGTAAACCGTAAGAATAATTAATCCAAGAAGAGTAACTAGTATAACTAGGGTTACCTTGCACACACCCCGGTGTCTCGGGAAGATAGGATGACTAGGTTGTCCGAGTGGTAAACTCGGTAGTGGTGAAATGGGCGGGTTAGCCCGGCGAGCTTAGGGCTCGGTAGTTAGTTGAGACGGACGGGATGATCCGCCGAGCTTTGTCTCAGTAGGAATTTTTATTAATTGTTGCATGTGCATAATGAATAAATAAGGTGGTGGGTCTTCGGTGTTAGTGGTCGACGCACCGATGCTAGCACGATGGCTCGGTTGGTGTGGTTTTACACTTAGCCAAAGGAAGTCCGACGGTCTTGTCGGCAAAAGTACGCGGTAGCTCTGCTTTATGCACCGGCATTAAGGCGTACGATAGGTCTAGCTGGTAGTGACGTTACCAGTGTAGAGGTGGGCGAGGCCTAACCCACCGCTTCCGTTTGCCACGACGGGGGTATCCTGGGAGCTTGTCTCCAAAAAGGGGGAACTAAAGGTCTGTGCGCATAGAGTCGTGTGTGTGTGTTGCACTTGTATGAACTAAACATAACCCACATTGCATGTCATAGCATAGCATTTAACCTTACCCCTAAAATATAAGGCGGTATGGGACGTCTTATATATTAGGCCTAGCAACACGACCCCTTAGCTTATAGGCCTGTGTGGGCGGGCTTATAAGTTATGGTTACTTTCTATAAATATAAATCTCTGTTGATAACCGACACCCTATCGTATAAATCGGTATGGGACTTTTTATACGATGGGAGCCTTGCAGAAGACCCCTTGGCTTATGCGTACTCGCATAAGTTAAGGTTACTTGTTTATTTACTATGATATTGCTTAACTTGTTTAGAACTGTTAGGGTAGTTTCCACTGCCACCTGCTTTGTTGAAAATCTCCACCCTTGAATCTTCCTTTCCTTTTCTCCGCACGGTGCCTAGGTACCATGGGGGAAGGGGTAGGGGATGATAGGGCTTAGTCTTTATGACTAATGGTTTTCGAACCACAACATTACAGGGACCGCGGATGGGAGACAGGGACCAGCAGCAGCGAGGCCAGCCTCAGCGGAGTACGGTGCACCTGGAGGTGGGCCAGTCTAGTGCCGGAGCACCGGTGGCTAGTTCTGTGAGTGCTTAGTATTTATGATTAGCTTCCGCGAGAGATTGTAGTGAGGATCTGATGTATCGGGCATAAGCCCTAATTTACAGTATTTTTATTATTCTGTGGACTCTCCCTTCGTGGAGTTTTTTTTTTATTTCTATATGATGTGATTTCTGTGGATTTACTTTTATTAAAAGTACTTAATGTCTCTGCTTGGATGATCGAAAAGGCCGGCAAAATCGGCGGTTTGTAGTGACGACCACCCCGGGTGTGTTGGTGTCACCACAAACCGGCGATTTTGGGCATAAGACCCCGGGTTTAAAAAAAAAAAAACGGGGTCTTACAGCCTTCTTGAAGAATTATATCCCTTCATCGACGAGGTTAGCCCTTCAGAGACAGTTTCTGCACTTGGTGTAGCAAGACAAGGCAGTGGATGAGTATATTCAGGAGTTTACTTGATTGGGTCATTATGCTGGAACGACCATGACCGACGATGAAGAAAGGGATAATCTCTTCTACCATGGGTTGAGAGAGAATCTGAGATAACCCCTCATTGTTATGAAGAATTCGGGCTTCAACGAGTTGATCGAGGATGCTAGGATGTTGGAGATCGATATGGAGTGAACCCAATGTCTGAAGGGTTTTGTAGCCAAACAGGGAGAAGGAAATCCTTCTCAATCGCAAGGAAAATCTGAAGGAAGTATGTGGAAAAAGAAGCCCCATCCCTACAATACTTGGGAGAAGAGTAATACAACGTCAGGGGGGGGGGTCTCATTTCAAGGGACCACCATCGTGCTACAAGTGTGGCAAGCTGGGCTACATAACTCGTTTTTGTACTGAAGGTGGAGCTGAGCAGGAGCTAAGGCAAGAACAGTCGGTGTGCTCCCGACCCAGTGCAGAGGAGAAGGGAAAAATGGCAGAGTCGAGCTCTTCTCATTTCCAACCCGTGTATCTAGGGGCGTATAACCTTGGGCAGCACGAAGCGATCCACCAACCCAATGTGGTGACGGGTATGGGAAAGTTTAAGTTTAATCTTTTGCTTTAGACTTTCAAAGTCATTTATGAGTGTCGCTTGTACTTTAGGCTTTGTGCTAGTTTCCGGTTACCCCGTTAGGGTATTTTTCGACACATTACTTTCTTGCGTCACACTACTTTCTTACGAAAAGCTTTATCCGGAGAATTGGAGTTGAGTAATTCTCAGCGGATGCAGAGTTGAAGGTGCACATGCCCAACAGGTCTTCCATGACCACTAGGGCGAAGGGGCATATTTGTTGGAGTCTAGGTGGAGTTGACTTTATGTTGGTAGCAGCAGTTCTATCGTTAGCTGAGTTTGATGTGATATTGGGGATGGATTGGCTTGCAGAGCAGCGTGCCAGTATTGACTGCCTATCTAAGGTGGTGACCCTGAGAAGCGAAGGGTAGGAAGAAGTTAAGTTTGAAGGCCTTATTGGAGTGGCATGTTCCTTGATTTCATCCATGCAGTTGGTGCAGGCGGTTAACTAAGGAGGAGTAGCTTTTATAACATTGTTGGAGGTTCGACTTTTTAGGTTATCACTTGGAGAAGTGCCGATAGTAGCAGAGTTGGAGGATGTGTTTTCAGAGGAGCTTCCTGGAGCACCTCCTCGACGAGAGATTAATTTCTCGATTGAGTTAGTGCCAGAGGCTAGGCCGATGTCACGTCCTCCTTTTAGGATGACACAAAAGGAGTTGGCCAAACTCAAGGTAAAGTTGCAGGAACTGTTGGAGCAGGGGTATATTAGACTCAGTTCTTCACCATGGAGCACACCAGTGCTGTTTGTGAAAGAAGAAAGACAGTGGTATGTTGTTGTTCATAGACTACTGAGAGTTGAATAAATTGACCATCAAGAATAAGTATCTGATCCCACAGATAGATGACTTGTTCGACCAGTTGGTGGGGTCAGTGGTATAATCTAAGTTGGACTTGAAGTTAGGGTACTATAGTTTGTAGATTCGAGATGAGGACATACCCAAGACAACTTTTGGTATGAGGTATGGTCACTTCGAGTTCTCGGTGATGCCATTCGGGTTGACGAACGTGCCATCGGTATTCATGGATTTGATGAAACGAGAGTTTCAGGAGTATTTCGACTCATTTGTAGTGGTCTTCATTGACGATATTTTGGTATACTCCAAAACAGAGGCAGAGCATGAGACTCACTTGAGAGTAGTCTTGTAGGTGTTGAGAGAGAACCAGCTTTATGCAAAATTCTCGAAATGCAAGTTCTGGTTAGAAAAAGTGGTATTTTTGGGCCATGTGATTAGTGGTGATGGGGTGGCGGTGGATCCGACAAAAGTTGAAGCCATCAGGGATTGGTCGATTTTGAGAACCATGGCTGAAGTTTGAAGTTTCCTTGGACTAGCCGGGTACTATAGAAGGTTCATGGAAAACTTTTCGCAGATATCTCTACCCCTCACTTCCCTGACTCGCAAGGACCAGAAGTTCGTATGAACTCAAGAGTGCAGTCAAGCGTTTGATACCTTGAAGGAAAGGCTGATGACAGCTCCGATCCTAAGTATTCCTAAAGGGACTGAAGGATTTCAGATTTTCAGGGACACATCAGGATGTGGTTTAGGTTACGTGTTAGTGCAACATGATAGTGTGACCTTTGGGTCTAGGCAGTTGAAACCTCATGAGAGGAATTATCCTGTCCATGACTTGGAGTTGGAGACGGTAATTTTTGCGTTGAAATTGTGGCGGCACTATGTGTTTGGTGCAAAGGTAGAAATCTTCATAGACCACAAAAGCCTGAAGTATCTTCTATATCAAAAGGATTTGAATATACGGCAACGCAGATCAGTCGAGTTCCTCAGGGACTATGATGTGGCATTTCAATATATGCTAGTCAAAGCCAACATGGTGGCGGATGCCTTGAGTTGAAAATACTCTAGACAAGGGAGTTTGATCGAAGCTCATGATGAGCGGTTGGTGCGGGACTGGGAGTCCCTTGGCTTTGAGTCCCTTGGCTTTGAGTGCATAGCGAGAGGTGAGTCTAGCATGGCTCGGTTGAACTGGATTGAGTTGCAAAATGACTTATCCGATCGTGGTAAGCGACTAGTTTTGATGTAGAGTTCCTTGGGGACTATGACGTGGCATTTCAGTATATGCCAGTCAAAGCCAACGTGGTGTCGGATGTCTTGAGTAGAAAATACTCTGGACAAGGGAGTTGGATCGAAGCTCATGATGAGCGGTTGGTGCGGGACTGGGAGTCCCTTGGCATTGAGTGCGTAGCGAGAGGTGAGTCTAGCATGGCTCGGTTGAACTGGATTGAGTTGCAAAATGACGTATCCGATCGTGGGAAACGACTAGTTTGGATGTAGAGTTCCAGCCATTTATGGTGGAAGCCCAAAAGGGCGAAGGTAGCACCTGGGAGATGATTGATGGGATCCTGAGGAAGGACGGAAGGATATGTGTACCGCAGTTCGGCAAGCTCTATGAGGAGTTGATGTTTGATGCTCATTTTATGAAGTACTCCATTCACTCGGGCAGTACAAAGATGTACTTGGATATGAAGAAATCCTTTTGGTGTCCTGGTTTGAAGTGAGATGTAGCTTTGTACGTGAGTCGGTGCCAAACTTGTGCCTTAGTGAAGGCCGAGTGTCAAAAGCGGGGCAGGTTCTTGAAGCCTCTTCCTATCCCCGAGTGGAAATTTGATGACATCTCCATGGACTTTGTGCATGGGTTACCTCGATCATAGCAAGGTAATGACACGATTTGGGTGATCGTGGATCGCTTGACCAAAGTGGCTCATTTCATCCCAAATCGGAAAGAGGATAGCGTGGAGAAGCTGGTAGAGATGTATGTTCGCAACATTGTGCGACTGCATGGGATTCCTAAGAGTATTGTTAGTGATCGCGATGGCCGATTCACCTCCAATGACTAGAGGTTGGTACAGAAGAGTCTGGGCACGAAGCTCAAGTTCAGTACGGGGTTCCATCATCAAATCGATGGACAAAAAAAGAACGAATCGTATAATGGAGGACATGCTGAGGATGTATACCCTTGATTTTAGAAAGAAGTGGGAAGATCATCTCTTCATGGTGGAGTTTTCCTATAACAATAGTTACCAAGCAAGTATAAAGATGGCGCCATACAAAGCTTTGTATGGAAGGTAGTGTCGAACACCGATGTCTTAGGCAGAGGCGGGAGACACCAAACTTTTGGGAAAAGAGGTGGTGACTGATGCTTGTGAGTTGGTGCGGATAATTTAGGAGCGCATGAAGGTTGCTCAGGATTAGCAAGCGAAGTATTTCAACGCTCGCCACAGGAACGTGGAGTTCGTGGTAGGCGACTGGGTATACCTAAAGATTAAGCCGTTCAAAGGCATTTCACGAATTCGACAACTCAAGAAGTTGAGTCCGAGGTTTTTGGGGCCGTTCGAAATTTTAGAACGCATTGGAGAAGCCGCTTACCAATTGGCATTGTCTGCAGAGCTGAGTGGATTACATGATGTCTTCCATGTCTCTGTCTTGAGGAAAGCCTTGGTGGAGGAAAGCAGTGTGGTCGAGTCGGCGATAGTGCTGATAGAAGAGGACTTGGGGACGAAAGTCCGCTCAGTTAGCATAGAGGATTCAGAAGTTTGGCAGTTGCGGAATAAAGAAGTTAAGCTTGTAAAGGTACGATGGGACAACTGCGAATGAGACGTGTTCTCTTGGGAGCGTGAGCAAGAAAAGCGGGAGGACTTCCCAGAACTCTTTGCTTCAGGTATGCTTATTTTTTGTGTGCGTACTAAATTTTGAGAACAAAATTCTTCTAAGGGGGGAGGAGTTGTAACACCCCGATTTTCCAGACCTTGAATCTCTGGAAGCTACTACGTGGCGATAGTAGCTATCGCCCGACAATAACCTTGTTTTGTCGGGTGTAGATGGCTCGACAAAAGACCGTTCGTCAAGTGTTGAGAGGGATATCGCTCGGCGGTAGTGAGTTACCGCACTGCAGTAACTCCAGGGTTTGCGTCGAGAGAGTTGAGTTCTCGAGAAAGAAGTTACTGCACCGCGTTAGCCTTACCGCCAACATTAGCGCGGCTTTACTTTTTCTGTCTTGCGGCTCGGGAAGCTATCGCTCGGCATTAGAGGTAGCGCTCGGGGGTAGCAGATGAAAGCATTTCCATCATGAGGCTTTGTAGCTGTCCGATTTCGCTTGAGATCCGATAAAATGGCTTGAGATTCTCCTCCCAAAGGGATTATGCAGGGCTGAACGGTTTTCTCCCTTCATTATCTTCCCTTTTTGGAGAGTTGACCTAGGGTTGGGTGAGAGTGAGGAGGAGGAAGGAGCTCTTTCCCCACCATTGACGTAGCTTCGGAGCCCCGATCGTTGATCCAAGTCCAGATCTGTGGAGAGGACTTGGAGGCGCATGTTCTCATCCGTGCAAAGCAAGGTTTCATGGCTAGGAAGAGGAATCGTAAGGTAACGATATTTTTCCTCTCGGTCATTAAGATGCCTGCATGGCATCCATGTTGTTTTTGCTTTCTTTCAATCATTTGGGCACTAGATCTCTCAAGTGAGAGGGATTCGGGTTGCCCTAGTTTAAGAGGAACCACCAAGTCTTTTGTGTCCGTCCCCGGCATATATTGCACTACAAATCTGCTCCGTTAGTGGATTAGGCATTCTGGGTGAAGCCGTAGTTGCGACCGTTAGTACGACTTGGTGATATTGCATAGCAAGCCTTAAGGATTTTGTTAGAAATCCGTTAGCGGTAAGACGCCATTTGTGATGTTGTTTTCCCCCTCCTACGTATGAGTACGTGTAACCAGAACTAGACCGGGTGGAAATTAGTGTACACGCTGGAGCGCGGGGACGGTACAGTATGAATGGTGGATTAGGGCGGGAAAGGCTTGGGATTGTGATGTGTTAAGGCGTGGTTTGTCTCTGTGACCGGCTGGCTAGCCCGTGACGTATGAGTCATGTGTGGAGAGTGTCCTGGCGAGATAAGTCCCCTTCTGTGAAACTGACGAGAACGCCAAACTTAGGACAAGCTCGGATGATGAAGCCCACGAGCGGGTGGGGTCCAGCAAGGGTTCTTAGAATCGGTTTGTGTGTGAGACGGTATCCTGACGTGAGAATTCAAAACTTGAAGGCAATCCCGGGTTGATACCCACGAGCGGGTGGGGCCTTGACAAGAGTTCCGTATGGCGGTTTGTATGTCGTTTTGGGAAATTGGAAGTACCCTTGTGTTTGTGGCTTGAACGCCAATTGGGAAATTGGAAGTACCTGATTGATTATGTGTTAGAAGCATACGCTTTGGGGTGCCATGGGTGAAACCCAGGATTGCATACATGCTGCATTGTAGGCCCTTTACATTACATGCTTAACTTAGAAACACGTTTGTTATATGAAACATCCAAACCTGTTTTATAGCTTTACATGTTTATGTATATTACATACGAAGTTCTGACCTGCAGGGTGATGGAGTGCCCCGGGGTCCGCTAGGGATGGCCGGGAGAAGATGTGTTGGTTACATAGTTGAGGTCAGCCTTTGCTGACCCACGTTATAACCAATTTTTACAGGGCAAGGATCGCAAGCAGGAGCAAGCTCGCCGGCCAAAAAGTCCTAAGCCTCATGAAGTTTTTCATGTTGTGCAATAGCTTTGTTTGTATGTGATGATTGATGCACTATGTTTCCGGCTTGCATGCTGAAGTAGCCTAGGAGTGCTTATGCACATTGATGTTTGATGATTATTGTTTTAGTTTTGGAACTCTTAATTATTATAAGGCCTTAAGGCCGTGTTGATACTCTTATATTGTGGATAACTTCTAGTCTTGTTCTTTAGGTTCCGCTGTGTTTGGTCTGAGTTTTGAGTTGGGTATTTTATATCATCTTATAATACTTAAGTTGTGGTGTATGTATGTTGTGGAGCCCCGACCGGATCCATATTATACGGTTATTACAGGGGAGGTGTTACACATAAGGCTCCTCATTATGAGAATAAAAAAGTCATTGGTTGTCTATATTTTACTTCTATAACTACTCTCATCGAGATTCGAGACATATTTTCTCCAAGAATTTCTCACTGTGTTTTTCTTGGTTATCCTCATGGTTAAAAAGGTTATAGTTTATGACATTGAATCTCATAGAATGTTCATAAACAAAGATGCTAAGTTTTATGAGAATATCTTTCCCTTTTTTCACAATATTGATAACACTTCACAATGCATACCTTTATAAACTGACATCTGGGAACTTGATCAAACTCAAGGAGATATTGATATTACCACAGTAAGCTAAGATGCTTCTAGTCAAGCTGTTTATACTGATCAGAAATAAACATACTGCAGTATTGCCTCAAACAAAATAGTATAATCCTTATGGAAATTTTTCTGTTGACCACCTGATATGATAAACTCGTGTCATTCATCCACCTTCATTGCAAAAAGATCACTTTTGCTCCAATTCTAATACATCTCCTCATGAACCACAATTCTACATTCAGGCCTTCACACTGAAAATATGAAATGTCCAAAGAAATCAAAGGTCTTGAAGATAACCAAACCCAGATAATTACTGAGTTACCGCATGGAAAGAAAACCATTAGTTGTAAATGGGTATACAAATTAAAACATAAGTCTGATGTTTCAATTGATAGATATAAAGCTCGATTGGTTGCACGGGGATTTACTCAATTTGAAGGATCGGATTATCAAGATACGTATGCTCTTATAGTTAAGATGATGACTGTTAGGAGCCTTATAGCTATTGATGCTTCAAAGGGATGGCCTATAGTTCAACTTTGCATTGACAATGCGTTTCTACACTGTGATTTTCTGGAAGAAATATATATGCATTTGCCACCGGATTTTACCTACAAAGGCACCATTCAAAAACTAGTTTGTAAACTTCTTAAATCTCTATATGGTTTGAAACAAGCTTCTCGCTAACGGTTTACAAAATTTACTTCCAGCATTTAGCTTTTCAGTTTTGTTCAATCTAAGAACGATCATTCTCTGTTTACCAAAAGGGATAATGATGAGTTCACTGCTTTATTAGTGTACGTAGATGATATTAGAGTCATAAGAAATAGTCAGAAGGCCATAGATGAACTCAAGATTTTTTGGAAGCTGAAATTTAAAGTCAAAGATCACGGTGAGTTAATTTTTTTGGGGCTTAGAAATCAATAGGGATGAAGATGTCATCTACTTGAATTAACAAAGATATGCTTAAGACATACTACAAGAGGCTAAAATGAAAAATTGCAAAACTAATGCTCTTCCCATGGAAAAAAATCACAGACTCAATGATTATGATGGCATAGATCTTACTGATCCAGCCGTCTATAAGAAAATTGTAGGAAAGCTTATATATTTGACGGTATTGAGGCCTGATCTTACATATTATGTCCACATTTTAAGCCAATTCACGGCAAAACCAAGAACTCCTCATCTCATATGACATCTAAAGTATTGAGATATGTGAAAGGAACCTTAGGACAAGAGTTTTATCCAGTAAATAGTAACCTCTGACTAGAAGCATTTGTGTGATGTAGATTGGGCAGTATGTCCAATAACTCGAAGATTAATTTCTAGCTTTTGTATCAAACTTGGAGAGGTACTGATTTCATGGAAAAATAAAAAGCAAAATACAGTCTCAAAGTGTTCAGTTGAATCTGAATATAGATCAATGGCATTTACATGTTATGAATTAATTTGGATCATCAATTTTCTAGAAGACTTTGGAGTTTTAGGATTAACTCCAATCCCTTTACACCATGACAACCAAGAAGCTCTGCACATAGCATCCAGACCTATCTATCATGAGCAAAATAAACACATAAAACTTGATTTTCATTTTATTCGTGAAAAATCACAAACACGGATGATTTCTCTAGGCTATGTTTCCACCAAAAGACAAATAGCAATTTGTTCACTAAAGCTCTTGGAAAAGTGACCCTACAATCTTTTCTTTCCAAGTTGGCATTTTCAACGAAGTTCAAATGTCAACTTGAAGGGGGGGGGGGGGGGGGGGGGGGGGTTGAAATAATAATGTGTATTTATTATTTCATTTTATTGTTTAGCACAGTTTTTTATCGTTTAGTAACATCTTTTATCGTTTAGTAGCTGCTGTCATTTTACCTATAAATAGGCCTTTAGATTGTACGATTCTCTTTAGAGAGAAATACTGAATATGTACTTAAAATTGAGAGTTACAGATCTTAATTCAATATAACGTAGAAGGAAGAAAGAGATTTCACATGTACGTTATCAACTTTGATTTTTATCATTATTAATATTTTCCGTTTCGCCTGAGTTAGAGATGACAAGAGAATAAGGGATATAGTGATTTCTGATATCGAGAGATACAGATCTCTGCCTTAAAATCGTTGTAGGAGAGCGCACTAAGTTTTCTCACAAATATCTTGTATGATCCATCACAATAGACTTAGGAAATCAAAATATAAGACCATTTTCTCATCATTTGATAAAAGTAATTTTTGGAAGTCGTTAATTTTTCTTAGAATTTTAACTTAAACTCAAAATCTTTTAAATTAATTCGCTTGGATTTAAAGAAAAGGTTAACTGATATTTACGAGCGTTAAATTAATCACCTCCTGTGGTAACGATTTTTATTCACTTTATATTACTTGATCTGACATGTGCACTTGCTTTAATACATAATCTATTTCGGGCATATCACCAGGGGTGTCCAATCAAAATGCGAAGAAATTTTTTTATGATCAATGCGTATACCAAAATTTGCACTTGTAAGATGTCACAATTTGATTACAAAAAATGTTTATTATTACAACTTATCTATTTAGAGACATCTAGACTTTATCTTTAGTCAACTTACAAATCATATGAAATATTGCATGATGCTGACCTGATTTTGGTTGCAATACACATAATATTAACTTTTCAATAATTTGAGATGCGAGAATATAAAGAGTATCAATAACTCCAATTTGATTTGTTTGTTCAGATGTTTGGGTTAAATGTTGGAGTGATAAAGTAAATAAATCTAAGAAAAAAAAATGTGTTAGTTGCAATGAAAATATTTAAGATGACATCTCTGCTGCAAAGTATGAGTTGCAATAAAAGTGTAGTGTTTAATCATTCGACTGTCCTCATTACCATTATCATTCGTTAACACCACTAAGAGCATATGGACGTTCCTCCTCGAAGTAAAAGAACTCTGTATTAATGAACCCCAAAAAATGTGTGGATGCGTGCTCGCCCAGAGCGTTTAAGAAGTTTGAGAAACTCATAGTCAAAATTAATTGGCTCTGATATCGTGTACTTTTAGGGTGTAATAAAAGAAACACAATTAAAATAAACAAAATTACAAAAGTTAAGTAAAGATGTCGTGTTATATCATGCCGAAGTTGGTGGTAGTGTTTCTTTCAGAGATTCCGAAGAAACTAAGAGTAAGACGAAGGTGGACTTAGCGAGATCAAAATTAGTAATAGATATCTCAACTAGATTTATATATGTCATCTCAACAAAAATTAATTGAACCAGGTAACTCTCATGTGATCTTTCTCCTCTTCCAACCAAAAAATTTAAACGTTTCCACTTTTTCGGACCATTTTCTCTCTTATTCGAACATTGTTTCTGACACATAAGTAGTCAAAATTCATTAGCTCGGCGAGAGGAATCCAAATCAATAATTTATTTTACCAAATTATGGGGGGGGGGGGGGGGTGGGGGTGGGGCGCCTCCTCCTAGATTCGCCCCTGCTTCTGGTTGTACGACGAATGAAACAGGCTATGCTCTCAATGTAATTTGACACATGCCTTCATTCTGAGATTGGCTGACGATTATTGAACCATGCACTTGAGTAGGATGACTAACTTGCTTCATGCTCTTCCTAGCAGAGTTCTAATCCTCAATATGAGTGAGTCTTTTCAATTCATCTAGCTCTATCTGCTCTTTCAGTTAGTGCATTTCAGTTTTGAAAGAATTCCACCCAGGAGGCAGCTTGCTTAGAATTAGACAAACAAAGAGATTATCGAACATGTCGGACTTGTCATTCTTCAGCTTGTTCCGTGTGTATTCCAGTTCAATAAGCTGGGAGGTGTCTGTCGAATTCATGTTGAATTTGAAATTAAAAACTTTACGGCTAGAATAGTTTTTGACAGTCCCTCTTGCTTTTGGAAATGCAAGTTTAAGCGATCCCAAATCTCATTTACAATCTTATAATCACTATAGGTAATGACAAATCTGAGTTGAAAGAAGATCTTCCTACCTCTCTTTGATCGAGCGGCGTGTAGAATGGCCACGAGAATTTCTCTTGGCAGGCAGCGGCGAGAAGCCTCCTTTCTACAAGCAGCTACAGGAGAAAATGACATACAATGCTGATATTTCTTATTGTGAGCAATGCAGACTAAACTTAAGGCGAGTGGAAATTTCACTTTTCTTTTCAGATCCACGATGGGCAGCAGTGCAACAATAGGGGAAATGGATGAAAACCTAGTGCTGCGAAAATTCCCTTTTTCTTCCTCTCGATCGACAACCGCACAAGAGAACGAAAAAGAGCGGACCAGAGAATCAAATACCCTAGCAGTGCACACTCTACCATGTGAATGTTGGGGGAGGCTCCACTCAAGTTATTCTACTAATCTCCATAAAGTTTGGAATGTATATAAGTAATACCTCCAACGTAAATCCGTGCCCTAGGTAGACACGCCCCTAACAAGTCACTAATGAATTAGTCCTGACACGTGCAGACATACAAATCGAAATATCCAACATGAAATTTTCCTGAAAATTGGATTTTAGATAAACCAAAGAGGCGTCCATATGCACACTTGGTGAGTAAATTGAATACTCAGAACATCCTCGTGGCTGAAATTAGTGAGTAGCCGCATATCAATGGCAGTTGTAGGATTCCTAAGAAGAACACCTAATGAGCATTTGGGTGAGGAGGCTACAGCCTGAGGCCAAACACCAGCGAAAACAGGACCATTTGGATTCGTTTGGCGCGGCTTATTTGGTCTGGTGAGTTTGGTCAAAAACACTACTCTCATAAAATGTATGTTTGACAAGACAAAGGTTACGACCGTTACCAAGAAACTAAACTAGTTTTGAGCATAAAATGCATGAATTTTCTTAGCTGAGGTCGGGCATTCATGAACGACGGTTCATGACCACCGCGCCCAACGAAGCTCCAAAATGTAAGAATTCTAAAAATTTATGATAGCTGAAAACGAGAAACCAGGCACAGGAACACTCAACCTATCCGGGTCCAAATAACGAGATGCAAATAGAAGAACAAGAAACTTATACCATCAAAAAATCATTATAAGGCGATGTATACATGACGAGACATGATTCGCCAATGTACCTGATGAAAGAAAATTACAAGGCAGAGAAAACAAGTCGCGCGAACTCCAAGAGTAACTATAACGACCCGGGTTTAGGCCCAAAGGTCCGCCTCACGGCGTCGCCCGACCCATCACGGCGACCAAGACAAGGACCACCGGGTGGTATAGGCGGAATCTACAAGGCCTGCAGACCGTACACCCCAACACAAATCTTCGCGCCTATTTCTCAGCAGCGGTAGGTTGTTTCCACAAGGTTTCGAACCCGCAACCTTGATAAGACTCTCTTCCAACAGAGCTCATCACCAACAGAGCTATGTTGGAAGAGGGTCTTATCAAGGTTACGGGTTCGAAACCCTGTGGCAACAACCTACCGCTGCTGAGAAATAGGCGCGGAGATTTGTGTTGGGGTGTACGGCCTGCAGGCCTTGTAGATTCCGGCTGTACCACCCGGTGGGCCTTGCCTTGGTCGCCGTGGTGGGTCGGGCGACGCCGTGGGGCGGCCCTTTGGGCCTAAACCGGGTCGTTACAAAAAATTGCACTTTTTTGTAACCGAGATGCAGCTCAGTTGGTGATGGGCTCTGTTGGAAGAGAGTCTAATCAAGGTTGCGGGTTATAAACCCCGTGGCAACAACTTACCGCTGCTGAGCAACATGCGAAGAATGCAGCTCAATTAGTGACGAGCTCTGTTGGAAGAGAGTCTTATCAAGGTTGTGGGTTTGAAACCCTATGGAAACAACCTATCGCTGCTGAGAAACAGGCGCCAAGATTTGTGTTGGGGTGTACGGCCTGCAGGCCTTGTAGATTTTGGCTGTACCACCCGATGGGTCTTACCTTGGTCATCGTGGTGGGCCTGAACTCTAATGGCCAATCTGCAAGCCGCCAAACTGCACGGTTGCTAGCCGCCAGATCGTGCGAGCTGCTGCCGAACAGAACCAAGCCACCAGATACGGATAACTTATTGAACTGGGAAACTACTTGCAGAAGAGAGACCGCCTAATCGCAAACCGCGACCTACTGTTAACTGCTGGTTGCTATCCACAGAGTCCGCACTATCCCTGACCGCTGTCAAAACCAAGTCCCTGGATTTCCAGTGCTACCCGCACAACCTGCATAGCACAAACTAGTCTACCTCTTCAAACCGTGCAGATAAAAATTCTAACCGCAGCAACTATCCACGAGTTCAATTACTGTTCAGTTGGATATCAATTGATGTGACATGGTGTCCTATTTATAGGCGTGGAGAGAAGTGTGATCACTGCCCTAACTGATAGGATAACTGCCCCATCTCGCGGTGAGCACCAAGTGTATCCCCCAAGCCGCGGATACACAACCAGACTGCCGCAA
The DNA here is from genome assembly GCA_039513925.1 of Platanthera zijinensis. Classification (NCBI taxonomy): domain Eukaryota; kingdom Viridiplantae; phylum Streptophyta; class Magnoliopsida; order Asparagales; family Orchidaceae; genus Platanthera; species Platanthera zijinensis. The sequence goes on along the minus strand of CM077092.1, from coordinate 41,226,880 downwards.
CAATGCGAGATAGCCAGTCCGCCAAGGTTGCACCACCAAGCAAGGATACCAAGCCGATCCACCTTGTCACTAAGGCACAGCCAGACTTAACCTCCATATAGGCGGACTCTGCGAATACTGCCCCAGTTTGCCCACCTGCGAACAACTCTAGTCTGCACGTGCTAGCGGACAGTACTCTAGTCCGCATACCCGAGCCCGCAGCCAGCAAAACGCACAAGGATGACTACTGTCATACTCGGCGGATAGAGGCATCAGTCCGCGCAGACCTCGCGACCTCCCAGACTGATCCATCCCGCACAACCCTGCGAACCCCGACACCAGTTCGCTCTAACCGGCGAACTCCCTGGTTTCCACCAACCGCGCCACCAGAGCTAGACCAAGGCACACGCCATGCCGATCTCCCGAGCTCTGGTCCAGTCCGCAACCCGGACTCCGCAAACTTCAACCGAGTCCACACCTCGTCAGTCTTGGCGAGCTCCGCGGATAGCAATCCTATCCTCCCAGTTACTTTCTGGGAACTAACTGTTGGCTGAACAGAACCCGGCCTAACAAGCCGCCTCCTCTATCAGCACAGACCGCGCGAACAGACCGCCCAGGCCGCCAGATCACAAGCTGACTGCAGCGCCATTGCCGACATGGAAAGCCGCCAGTCCTGTCCGCACAGGCCGAGCAGACAGGTTGCCCAATCCACCACTTTCACTTCATGATTTTCAACACTCCCCCTTGAAGTGAGAAGTGGTGACCAACCCCAGTAGTCCTCGAAACCGTAAACATGGCATCTACAATAACGATATCGAGAAGAATTCCACAACATAGTCCTCGCTCCGCATATCCTAGACCATAAGGGATCCCTCAAGCACCTCTGAAAAGGAGTCATGCTTCCCTCTGCCTTCTTCTCCAGCTCCAACACCCACTTGTACATCACAGGAGTAACAACAACCTTATGCACAGGGTCACAAGCCTTGTCATCCCTGAGGGCAGTCATCTCCCCATCTTTGGTATTTTCCCCCTCCTTGACTCCAGTGGTGCCTTTTAAGCTAGAAGGCTCTCGCTCGATCTGAGGGCCTGCGAAGAAACAAGAGACCGAGCTCTCCGTATTTACTTCGTAATATTGAGCTGGTGGGTTGGTGATCCTCTTTGACCTCCGAAGAGCCTGATCACGGCTAACCACATCCGCTGCATCTCCTGAACCAGCTCTGATCCCAGGAAAACCTGGAGAATCACTCTCCTTGATTCTTGAATAAGAAGCCACTGCCCTAGAGCTAGAATCACCTGGAGCATCAATCCCTCTGCTTACTGAACCAGAAGCACCTGGAGCATTGCTCCCCCTTCTTCCTGAACCGACGCCTCTGCCCCGGAGCTAGAACAACCTGAATCTCCCGGTAACACAGGTAGCTCCAACCGAAGACCTTCAGCAACCTCCTTCTTCCCACTGTCTGACTTGCTCTCCTTTAGCTCCACATATGAGCTACCTACATATGACGTTAGTTCATCGAAGACAATGTCTCCGGACACGATGAACTTCTTTGTCACAGGATCCATACACTTACATCCCTTCTTCTACTCATCATAGCCCACGAAGACAAGCTTCCTCGTCTTCACATCTAGCTTTATCCTGAGAGCATCCGAGACATGTACATAATTGGTCGAACTGAACACCCGAATGTGTTCCATGCTGGGCTTTTCCATAAACATCAGCTCAACCAGAGACTTCATGTTGATCGGACTCAGAGGCATCAGATTGATGATATATGCCGCACAGGCCATCCCTTCCGCCCAAAAAGCCTTAGGAATGCCTTTGTCATGAAGCCAACACTTGCAGGTCTCCGTCAAATGACGGATCTTCCGATCTGCTACTCCACTTTGTTGTGGAGTATGCCCACAAGAAAGCTCTCTCCGGATTCCGTGCTTCCTGCAAAAGTTAGAGAACACGGTTGAATCAAATTCACCTCCTTTGCCCGTTCTCAACTTCTTGATCCACAAGCCAAGCCGGCCGTCCACAAGCTTCTTGAACTCCACGAACAAATGGAATGCGTCCGACTTCTCCTTCATAGAATACACCCAAATGTACCTCGTATAGTCATCAATCAACACCAACATATACCTGTTGCCTCTAAGACTGGTGGTGACGGTCGGTCCCAACAGCTCACCATTGATGCACTCCAATAGTTGAGAACACCCGGTCTGCGACTTATCAAACGTGAAGCGATAAGCCTCACTATATTGACATCCCACACAAACATGACTGTCGCTGAAGGATGACAACCTAGGCAAGCCTTTCACAAGACTCCTTTCCGCCATTGCTTTCAACTTGTCCATCCCAACATGTCCCAGTCTTTTATGCCATATAGCCGCACTATCATTGACCCTCATCCGATCAACATAAGAACTTGTTGAAGCCACAACCAGGTTCTCATCCCTTCTCCCTATATGAGCGACGTTCACCCACTGAATGATAACCTTGAAGTGTCCAGGATAGTTGCATATATAGCACTTTGGCCCTTCCTTCCTCTTCCCATCATGCCTAGGAGCATACCTCTCCTCTTACTGATATGAAGTAGAAGGTCCACCATAAGCAGTTGACTTCTTCTTCTTGTCCCATCTCCTTTTCTTTCCTAAGAAGAGCGTCTGACCATCTCCTCCAGAGACAGTGACTCCAGCCATCTGTCTTGCTAAGCTCTCCTGCAAAACTAGCAGGTTCTCCATCTCCAACAAAGATAGCTGATTGGCCCAGCCTTGAACGGAAGTGACAGAGACCACATATTCTTTCTGCAAACCGCGGATTATGTGCCTCTTCAGCTTCATCTCTGAAATAGTCTCATCAGGGTCCAACGCTGAACTCTCAGAGCATAAGTTCTTCATCTTCAGGAAGAACGACAAGACGGACAAATCTCCTTGAGTGGCTCCCGCCAACTCATTCTCCAAGAACTATAGCCAAACTACATTCTTCCTGTTGAACAACCCATCAAGGGAGTCCAAATCTCCGCAGCAGACCGACATCCGATGATGTGGTCGAAGAGTTCCGATGAGATAGCCTGTTTGAGAGTAAATTCTGCTTTCGCGTTTATCTTCCTCTAAGCTCTCACCGCTTAAGCATTGCCAGCATCAACAACCACCTCTTGTCTTTTGTCTCTGCAGGCGACCTCCCAAAGGTTCTCGACTAGAAGATAGCTTTCTATACATGACTTACACTTCTTGAAGTTTGTCAATGTAAGCAGCTCAATTCCAAGACCTCTTGCATATTCACCTTCCATTGCACTATCCCTGGTTACTTAGACACCCAGAAGCAATGAAGCAAACTGCTGAATGATTCGCTGATCAGGCCTCTGTTTGCTCTAATACCATATAAAAATTTGTGATAGCGGAAAATGGGAAACAAGGCCCAGGAACACTCAACCTATCCGAGTCCAAATAACCAGATGCAAATAGAAGAACACGAAACTTGTACTATCAAAAAAATCTTTACAAGGCAATATATATATGACGAGACACGATTCACCAATGTACCTGATGGAAGCAAATTACAAGGCAGAGAAAAAAGGCTGCACAAACTCCAAGAGTAACCGCCAACCCTGCTGCTAATGGCTACGGAGTCCGCTCAAACCGACAGATTGCCAAACCGTAACCTAGCCGCGTGGACTGCCCGTTATTCTAATGCTGAACTCTAACCGCCGATCTGCAAGCCGTCTAACCGCATGGTTGTTAGCCACCAGATCGCGCGAGCTGCTGCCGAACTAAACCAAGCCGCCAAATACGGACAGCTTATTGAACTGGGAAACTAGTTGTAGAAGAGAGACCGCCTAGTCGCAAACCGCGACCTGCTGTTAACCGTTGGTTGCTATCCGCAGAGTCCACACTATCCCTGACCGCAGTCAGAACCAAGTCCCTGGCTTTCCAGCGCTACCCGCACAACCTACACAGCACAAACCCGTCAACCTCCTAAAACCGCGTAGATACAAAATCCTAACCGCAACAACTATCCGTTAGTTCACTTACTGTTCAGTTGGATATGAATTTATGTGATAGGGGGTCCTATTTATAGGCGCGGAGAGGAGTGTGATCATCTCCATAGCTGATAGGATATCCGCCCCATCTCGCGACGAGCACAAAGTGCATCTGCCAATCCGCGGATACACAACCAGACCGCCGCAACAATGCGAGATAGTCAGTCCTCCAAGGTTGCACCACCAAGGCCGGATACCAAGTCGATCAGCCTTGTCACCAAGGCCTAGCCAGCCTTAAGCGTCATACAGGCGGATTCTGCGAATACTGCCCTAGTTCGCCAACCTTCGAACAGCTCCAGTCTGCACGCTCTAGCGGACAGTACTCTAGTACACAGACCCGAGCCCGCAGCCAAAGCGCACAAGGTTGACAACTGCCGAACTCGGCGGATAGAGGCATTAGTCCGCATAGACCGCGCGACCTCCCAGACTGAGACATCCCGCACAACCCGACGAACCCCGGCACCAGTCCGCTCTAACCGGCGAACTCCGCAGTTTCCACCAACCGCGCCACCAGAGCTAGACCAAGGCACACGCCATGCTGATCTCCCGAGCACTAGTCCAGTACGCAACCCGGACTCTGCGAACTTCAACCGATTCCGCACCTCGTCAGTCTTGGCGAGCTCCGCGGATAGTAGTCCTATCCTCCCGGTTACTTTCTGGGAACTAACTGTCGGCTGAACACAACCCGGACTGGCAAGCCGCCTCCTTTGTCCGCATAGACCGCGCGAACAGACCGCCCAGGCCGCCCAGGCCGCCACAGCACAAGCCGACTACAGCACCATTGCCGACCTGACAAGCCGCCAGTCATGTACGCACAAGCCGAGCAGATAGCTCGCCCAAGTTGGCCAGTCCACCACTTTCACTTCATGATTTTCAACACAACCGGGAAGTCCCGGGCCGCCCCCAGGCGGACTGCAGTTCACCAGCCCTAACCCGCTCTCCACAAAACCGCGTGCGGTCAATCTCCTAAACCGGGCTGACCTCCCATAACTGGTTTGTGGCGGGTTGTTGAGGTCGGCGAGGTATTGCGCTTTCCCGACCTTGATCCCCCGACCTCCTTTCGATGAGAAGTGAACCTGTTAAGCGCTCCTACAGGAACTTCCCAGGAAGTCACCCATCCCGGAAATACTCTCATCCGAGCACGCTTAATTATAGAATTTTTTCACTTCCCATCACCAATTGAGCTGCAGCTGAATTGGAGTTACCAGGCTTAATAGGGAAGCTCAGATAGGAGTTACCAAAACAAGATCCATCAATCCTCATTACTCCTAAATAAATAACCAAATAAATTTAATCTCATAAAATTAATTGAGATTTAATTCCATGTCCATTCACATGTCAAGGGTGAGACCGAGTTCGCGACTGAATTTACGAGATTGTCTGACCCACCTATCACAGGCTTCGACCATTCACGCGGCTAAATTAATGCGTGCTCGTGAGAGTCCGAGTAGGCTAAATATTAGCGCACGATTTTAACGGGTCGTCTCGATGAAATGAGTCTACATAACGGGAAATTTCCAACACAAACACCAGCGAAAGCAGGATAGTTGGCTTCGTTTGGCGCAACTTATTTGGTCTGGTGAGTTTGGTCAAAAACACTACTATCATAAAATGTATCTTTGACAAGACAAAGGTCATGACCGCTACCAAGAAACTAATCTAGTTTTGAGCATAAAATGCATGAATTTTCTTAGTTGAGGTCGGGCGTTCATGAACGAGGGTTCATGACTACCGTGCCAAACGAAGCTCCAAAATGCGTGAATTTGAACAAAAATGTCACCATCATCATAGAATGATGTACGACATGACAACGGTTATCACCGCCACCAAGAAAAAATACTAGTTTTGAATATAAAAATGGATGAAGTTCCTCAAGTTTAGCCGGGCATTCACGAACGACGGTTCATAACCACCATATTCACACGCCTTGCCACACAGAGTCCAAACTAATACCCGCCCGCCTACAAAAATGAAACAAACGGCAGAGAAACCAAGCATTATATACCTAAGAAAACATACAATGGAGCATGAAATTTAATTTGGAGATTGTTAATCGCAACTCGGTTTTAGCTATTCGCACCCCATAATCTCAACTCGAAAATATAATCGCACCCCATTTTTTTCTTGCCGCACCCCGATATTTTTTTTTTGACGCACCCGAAAATATCTCATACTGATGTGCGTGAGACAGCTAATAGAGTAAGATTGCGTGAGAAAGATGCCGGAGACAGGAGCAGCTCAGCGAAGATGAAGACGGATTGCGGCTTCCGCGAAATGGGGGAGATGGGACGCGAGCAAAGTTTTTGAAAAAAGTTTTTTTAAACAAAAAATGGGATGTGAATAGCCATATGAGAGGTGCGGTTAACAATCGCCTTTAATTTTCTATTTCCAATTTAAAGATTATCTCAAATTTGAACTTAGTTAACTTTTATCTATGTCTTAATTATAACAAATCAATTACGGAACCTTTCTTTGGAGTGATGAATGGAAACCCCTGCATTTCATCCTTTCTTAAATTTCTTGCCTAATAAGTAATAAGAGACGGGAGAAAGAGAGAAGAGTAATTAGAAGCGCCTTATCTTGCTTCCAAGCCACGGCCCTTCATCTTCTTCCCCAACCCTGCAACTCCAAGCTAACTAGCTACCACCTTGTGTGTATAAATATATTATAAAAGCTCAGAGTATATATATATATATATATAGAGAGAGAGAGAGAGAGAGAGAGAGAGAGAGAGAGAGAGAGAGAGAGAGAGAGAGAGAGAGAGAGAGAGAGAGAGAGAGAGAGAGAGAGAGAGAGAGAGAGAGAGAGAGAGAGAGAGAGAGAGAGAGAGAGAGAGAGAGAGAGAGAGAGAGAGAGAACCAAATCATTCACTATGAATAAATTGATCTTCTCCTCCCCTTCCTTCCTTCAAAATTCATGCTTTCTCATAACAATTTTATTATTAGCTTCATTAACCTCCAAAACAACTTCAAAAATCCATGGTGGTTTGCATGGCCAAGGGTTAGATGCAGTGGAGGAGTTTGGGATGGTTGCAAGGAAAGGAAATCAGTTTGTGTTGGGAGGACAGCCCTTCTATTTGAATGGGTTCAATACTTACTGGCTCATGATTCTCGCAGCAGATAATTCGACGCGAGGGAAGGTTACTGAGACATTCGAGTACGCATCGGCGGTCGGGCTAACCGTTGGCCGAACTTGGGCCTTCAACGACGGAGGGTGGAGGGCGCTGCAGAAATCTCCTTCTCTCTATGACGAAGATGTATTCAAGGTCGTCTATCTTCAAACACACACACACACACACACTAAATTGTGGCCGGCCATCCGATCGTTATAATTAAAGAGCGGTGTAAGAGTGGAGGTCCAAGTGAATTTTACTAGAGTTCTTATACCTACTATGATATTGTGGAAATTAATTTTATTAATATTTTTATGTCTGCAGACGTACACCCCAACCCTTCTCCATTTTATTCATGGCGGGATGTTGAGATCGGGTCTCTATCCCTTGACCTCCTTTAAAGATCGGGTTGTATGAGGAGATGAATAAAATCTCTCATAAAGGAGGTCAAGGGATAGAGGCCCGACCTCAACAACCCGCCATGAATAAAATGGAAAAAGGTTGGGATGTACGTCTGCAAACATAAAAATATTAATAAAATAAATTTTAACAGATATGATGTTCTAGGCCTATATTTTCAGCCCACATCAACCTACGATATGAAATTACGATTTTACCCCTAACTTTATTTAAAAAATGAGACAATATGACCCATGCAATCTTCAATCTTGTAAAAAAAATGTTGAGAATTGAACTCATGATCCCCGCGATCATAATGGAAACGACACGTTCAATTCCATTATAAAGCGTAGCTTAATCGTTCGTCTTTTTACGAATTTATAAGATTATAAATCTTAAGTATACACACACACATAGATTAAATGGTTGTTTACTGGGACCTCCCTTTATATATGTTTGCTAAATTATAAGTAAGTAGCACTCCTTCATCATTTAAAATTATAAAAACCCCATGTAAGTTTATATTTCATAACATGCATGCATTAAAATATAACCCTTCATGGGATATTTTTGTGCATGTGTAGATAGAGAGATGCAACATGTAATTATGGAAACTAATTACATCATTAATAGATAGATTAAATAATAAAAATGGTGAATTTTTATGGAAATTAAGACTTGGCTCATGAAATTATTTTTAATGATTCATTTAGGCACTGGATTTTGTGGTAAGTGAGGCAAGGAGGCATAGAATTAGGCTAATACTGTCATTAATAAATAATTGGGAAGATTTTGGTGGCAAGGCTCAGTATGTGAAGTGGGGAAATGAAGCTGCAGGATTGAATCTGACTTCTGAGGATGACTTCTTCACTCATCCAACTCTCAAAGACTACTACAAAGCTCATGTCAAAGTAAGCTTTCTCTTCTTATTTTGATTATGCAAATTATATTTGTAGTTCAAAATTTTATTTATACTTCAAAAGCAATATTAATTTACATTTCATTATTCTAATGACATTAGAGACACAAAAATACATTAGGAATGGTAGCGGCGAGGAAGATGAATAACACTGAAGCATTTGGAACCGCACGTATCTGGAATCTATCTTGGATCTATCGGCATGATTCACGAGCACGACGGGGTTTGGAGTGATTTGAAGAGCAGTAGCACGCGAGGACTAGGAGCTGGCGAGCAAAAACTACGTGAGGAAGATGAATGATAGCGGTAGGGTTGCTGAAATCGGGAGGAAGATGAACGGCGTGAGCTCGATCCGTGCGGCTCGAACAACGATTGTCGACTAGAATGATGAGGGTGGAGGTCGACGACTGGCTATGGGCTTTCTGAAAGGCTCGGCGGCTGGATCCCTAGGGGAGACGCGCGGGATGGAGAGGCGGGAGATAATCGGGGTGCGGTTATAGTGGATAATAAAACTGAAATTAAAGGAGTTGGATTTCTTTTAAACTGAACTGCCAATAGCTAAAATAGGACTACTAATAACAGCTCTCCTAATTTATCTTGTTTCTTGTTGCTAATTATACCTTTTGGATTGGTCTATTCATTTTAAATTAAATCACGACCACGTCAGTACCCTAGCACAACGACACTTCAGCCGATCGCATCCCGGAGCGGCGAGCATATATAGTAGTCGCTCGGGCTATTGAGTGATTGTCTAGTACCCTCGGGGGTGTGAGCAGCGGGAGTGACGCCATACCAAGAAACTCGGGAATGTTTCATTTTATTTTAGCTGGTGCGTGTATTATTTAATTATTTGTTATCAAAAAAGAATCTAATTATTTTCATGGTTTGATTGGAATACCAAGTAGTCATGGGCAAAAAGCCAGATCGGGCCGGGCTTGGCCCGGCCAGGGCTTTTTCCCAACCGGGCTCGGCCCGGGCCCAGTTTGAACTTGGCCGGGCCGGGCTCGGGCTCCCTCTCAAAGGGGGAGCCTGGTTAGGCCCTTCAGGCTGGCCCGGGCCCGGCCCGGCCTGGCCTGAATTCAAAAGGCGCAGGCGAGATTAAAATCCCGCCTGATTTGGCTGGATTAAATCCCGCCTTTGTTCAGACGGGATTTATGATCAGGCGGGATTAAAATCCCGCCTGGCGGGATTTTTCCTTAGCCCGGTGTCGAGCTCAGGCTAGCCCGGCTCCCGGGCTTTGCCCGGCCCGGGCACCGGGCCAAACAACCTGCAAAAATGGGGGGCCCGATAAGGGCCCCAAGACCGTCCTTGGCCCGGGCCAGACTTTTCCCGGGTCGGGCCTAGCTGGGCTTTTGCCAGGCCGGGCCCGGACTATTTGCCCACGTCTACAACAAGTAAAATTGGAAGTCTTAAATGATAAAATTAAAATATTTTAAAAGAATAATAATAAATGTATAGATATAGATAATAGATCTAGATTGCAGAGAACACTGATTTGAAAATATTTTTAGCAATGCCAAACATGTTTATTTCATTTCCGTTGCTCTCTTTGTAATTCTATACAAAAGCATTGTTGAAAGTTCGCCCAAGTCACTCTGCACGAGTAGAGTAAGTTTAAACAAGCACCACTCATATGCTAAGAGTGAAATATGCGATCCAACAGTCGGGCTGCAATCCCTACACCACAATCTTTTCTCCTCTCAAATATAGGGAGATAGTTTGTTGCAACTCAGTTTGATGTGAGAGGTGGAATATATCTTCATATATTTGAGAGGAGAAAAGATTGGGATGTACAGACTACAGTCTGACTGTTGGGTCGTCTGTTTCTCTATTAGCACATAAGTGATGTCTGTGTAGACTCATCAAGCTTGGACAATGATCCACTTTTGTTAAGTAAAAGGGACTATGATTTTATTTATGCTTCATATTTGTATTTTGATGTAGCTTGAATAAAATCATAGCGATAATTAATTATATTTTGTGTTCAGACTGTTCTAAATAGAGTGAATACCTTCACAAACATTACGTACAAGGATGACCCAACAATTTTCGCATGGGAGTTGATGAATGAGGCTCAGTGCCGTGCTGATCCTTCAGGCAACAGTCTACAAGTAAAGAATTCCTTAATCTATTTTTGTTTCTTTATAATTAAGGTTTTGTTTGGATGGGCGGCGGAATGGTGCGGGAGCGGCCGGCGCCGTAAGGCGGGAAAATAGAAGCATTTGCGGAATGGAAAACAGCTCTCTTCCAAGCCGCAGCCGCCCCTACCAAACAGAGCCTATATAAACTGCTTCCGTTCCGCTAGATTTCAAACGTTGGAACATATTTTTGCAGGTTTGGATAGAAGAAATGGCATTCCATGTGAAGACCATCGACCCGAACCACCTTCTTGAGGTTGGACTCGAGGGATTCTATGGCCCTTTGACCCCTGACCGGCAGCAGTTCAACCCCAACACCTTCTCCGGCCAAGCTGGCACGGATTTCATCAGGAACCATCGAGCATTAGGAATTGATTTTGCGACCGTCCACATGTACCCTGATACATGGTGAGCTACTAAAGTATCGGTGACCGGCCGTGAGAACACGGTTTAATTTTACACTGGATGTGTCAAATAATTGGTTTAGAAATATCATATAGGTTGCCCTGACATGAATTTGATCATTAACGTTGTTGGTAGGACTCTTCATAAATAGTATTGTTTGTGAATAATTCAGGATTCGATTCACAAAGATTCGATTAAAATTTGTATTTTTCGAATTCCAATCTGAATTCCAATCCGAATTCAGATTCAAAAACTTTTCGAATCCGAAGAATTTTATTCATGTTCGAAGGATTCGCGAATAGTTCACGAATAGTAGAATATATAGTTAAATCAATTTATATATGTAATTAAATATTAAATATAATTATATTTGAACATTATATATAATTAAACATTATAAAATTCGAATTCGAAACTTGTTCGAATCCAAATATGAATTTGAATTCAAACCCAAAATGGAATCCAACATTTCATGAAGAATCCGAATCTGACACCGAATATTCGAACGAATCTAAATCCAAATTTGAATTCGATTGAAGAACTATTCGATTCGATTCAGTTGGTGAACACCTTAATGGTTGGGCCCTACATCACTAACCATTTAATTTGTATGAAATTTGGTTTATTATATTATGTAGTTAGACTTTTAGATTCAATTGAAAAAACTTTAGCAATATATACTCCTATAAAACTAAATTTTTACAGGATTAATAATCAATTGTATACACAACATGTAAGGTAAAAAATGGATCATTCATGTTGTTGTAGCACTGTCTAGTGTCTTACAACAAAATCATGATACACTTTCTTTATTGATCTTGAATATTTATTTAGTCCTTGAATAAAAACTATAAGAAAATCAGTAAAAAAAATTTATGTTCTCTAATTACTTGGTTGTTCTCGCATGGATGCAGGATATCGACTAATGTCTCCAACACGTACCTCCAATTTGTGGAATCCTGGATGCAGAGCCACATTGATGATGCGGATAAAATGCTCGGAATGCCAGTGGTGTTCACGGAGTTCGGCGTGTCGGAGAAAGACCATAACTTCAGTGTAAAGTTTAGGGACTCGCTCATCAATACGGTATATAATAACATTATGAATTCCGCAATGAAAGGAGGGAGCGGCGGAGGATGTCTTTTATGGCAGTTGTTTCCAGAAGGAGTTGATTATATGAACGATGGATATTCGGTGGTGCTCACCAAGTATCCGTCCACATCAAACATTATTTCCTTGCAGTCAAAGAGGATTAAGATTTTCAATTCAAAGTGTTCATGGATTAGTCATTGGATTTGTAGGAATAAAGAATGTGTTGATGCTTTGCCTGAAGAGCTTTAGGAGCCTTAATTCATGACTCTTTGCATGGATGGATATCCCTTTGAAGTTTGCAAAATTATAGCTTGCACCCCTCTAACTTTCGAAATTACAAAAATCTTTTCTCAATGTTTACATTTCATAACATCCATGCACAAAAGTACCCCCTTGGAGTAAATCTTCAAGGGGAGTCTTTTTGTGCATGAATGTTATGAAATGCAAATATTGAAGGGGGTATTGTAATTTCAAAAGTTAGAGAGGTGCAAGTAGTAATTACACAAATTTTGAGGGAAAGTTCTTGTAAATAATCCTTTATGTTATGCGTATGTATATATGTATTAAATTAAGGGTGCGCATGTTTATACATATATAACTATTTTCATGTTCAGCATTCACTTTACAATGAAACATTTTGGAATTCTTTGTCAATTCATTCCGGGAGTAAAAAATCATCAAGCTTTCATGTAAGGATATGAAAATATGGTAATGCATTGTTGATGGTAGAGTAATGAAGCTAACTTCTTTTTATTGAGTTTTTGTATATATTCTAATAAGAGATACTATTAGAGGCACCCGTTAGGCATGGTGAGAGTTTAGTCACTAGGCATGTTAAATGGGGAGGGGTAGAATAATAAAGACTCGAATGAAACTATAAGGAAAGACATGATGTACTTAGGCATTAGTGAGATTATGACTAAAGGCACAATTGTGACAAAGGATTCATATAGCCGACCCTCGCCGTGCCAAACAGACTAGTAGATTTTAGATGTTCAATTCATTTTTTTATATATTTTTATTAGTATTTATGATTTGATAAGCATAAATTTCAGGTTGTTTTTTCTTTTTCTTTTTTCCCCTAAAAATGCATTAGTTTGTATCGCTTTTGTGAGAAAGCAATTTTGTAGAGTTTTTTTTACCACTAATCTTGTGTAATAAAATGTGTCCCGATTGAACAACTATCTACCTATTTTTTTTACCACCGGCATTGCTTAATACAGTTGCTTTATATAATGAAATATTGCATGTTAATTCAAGAGGTACTAAACGTAAATTAATTGATCAAAATTTCGCCTATTTATGGCATAAGTGCTTAGGACACATCTCCAAACAGAGAATTTAGGAACTTCTGTCAGACAGAATTCTTGATTCCCTTAATTTTACTGACTTTAAGGTTTGCATAGACTGTATAAAAGGAAAACAAACGAGCATACGAAAGATAAGTGCTATTAGAGTTATGAAAGTTTTAGAACTGATACATACAGATATTGGTGAACCTTTCTCTACGGCCTCTTGGAATGGTCAACAATATTCATGAAAAGTGACAGTCACTCGACGCATTTAAATCCTATAAAGCTGGGGTGGAAACCCAACTTGGCAAATAGATTAAAGCTGCCAGATCTGATCGCAGTGACGAATGCTACGATAGATATGATGGATCAGGAGAACAACGTCGAGGCCCTTTAGCTAAATTCCTAGAGGAGTGCATTGTTATCCCACAGTACACCATGCCCGGTACCCCCTACCATGAATGGTGTTGTTGAGAGATGAAATATGACGCTAAAGGATATGGTGAGAAGTATGATTGTCCATTCTTGCTTATCTCAATCCCTCTGGGGTGAAACACTTAAGACTGAAACTTATTGTATAACCCGTAATTCGTCGAGACCAGAAGTACTCAAGTAAATGGCTATTCGCAGACCATTGGGCGAGCTGTGACGAGTTGTGGCGAGCTGTGGCGAGCAGAGACGAGCAGAGGCGAGCTTGGAGGAGCAATGGCGAGCAGTGACGAGCAGAGGCGAGCTTGGGAGAGCTTGGGCGAGCTTGAGCGAGCATGAGAGAGCAGTGGCGAGCTTGGGCGAGCAGTGGCGAGCTTGGGCGAGCAGTGGCGAGCAGAGGCGAGTTTGGGTGAGTATCTCGCGAGTATGGGCGAGTAGCCCTATGCACTCGCTCGCAGAGGCTGAATACTCGCCTACCCCCCCCGGGATTTCTCTATAAATAGACCCCCAAGGGTACTGGAAATGGCACCTTTTGTAAGAGGCGAGGTCCCCCCAAGTAGATACTCGCCAAGTCCATGCTGACCTAGTACCTCGCCCAGCCTTTTGGTTGCGGAGGGGAAGCTTCTTCTAAGCTTCTGGGTACGTGGTGGGACCTCCCCGCTGGAGTACTTGGGGTGTGCTTATAGATAGTTTCCTCTCTCTCGTGCTAGCCACTTGATCTGTGACGTCGGACTGTAGAATAAGTAACCTTAGACTGCCTTGATCCTATTTCTGAGGTTAGGAATTTTCCTGGCTTCAACACTTGGTGCGGTGAGCGTGGCGAGCTGTGGCGAGCAGAGACGAGCAGAGGCAAGCTTGGGCGAGTAGTGGCGAGCTTGGGCGAGCAGTGACGAGCAGAGGCGAGCTTGGGCGAGCAGTGGCGAGCAGAGGCGAGTTTGGGCGAGTATCTCGCGAGTATGGGCGAGTAGCACTAGATACTCGCTCGTAGAGGCTGAATACTCGCCTACCCCCCCAGGATTTCTCTATAAATAGACCCCCAAGGGTACTGGAAATAGCACCTTTTGGAAGAGGCGAGGTCCCCCCAAGTAGATACTCGCCAAGTCCATGCCGACCTAGTACCTTGCCCAGCCTTTTGGTTGCGGAGGAGAAGCTTCTTCTAAGCTTTCGGGTACGTGGTGGGACCTCCCCGCTGGAGCACTTGGGGTGTGCTTATAGATAGTTTCCTCTCTCTCGTGCTAGCCACTTGATCTGTGACGTCGGACCGTAGAATCAGTAACCTTAGGCTGCCTGTATCCTATTTTTGAGGTTAGGAATTTTCTTGGCTTCAACACTTGGTGCGGTGAGCGTGGATAGTAGCCGAGGAAGAAATTTTTTGCGAGAAGACTTCATGGCTTAAGATGGCGAGCTGGAGACCAAAGACAGCAACTCGCCAGTACTCGGCAAGGTGGGCGAGTTCTTGGTAAGGTGGGCGAGTTTCCTAGTTTCTCGCCCATAGGCTACTTGGCGATGGCGACTTTCAACCTCGGTAGTTTCGTGAGGCAAGCTTCCCTGGCAGCTCGCTCATAGGCGAGTTCATAGGCGAGTTCATGGAGGAGAATTGATGACGGCGACATACCGGCGAGCATAGGCAGGAATGGCACTCTCCCAGAGGAGAGCAGCAAGTGAAGAGGCGAGTATCAGATGATCTCGCCCATAGGCGAGTATCAAGTTGTAGAGGCGAGTATCAAGTTGAAAAGGCGAGTATCAAGTGTGAAAGATATAAGTTGTCTACCTAAATCACCTAGAGGGGGGGGGGTGAATAGGTGAGATGTGCAACTAATGAGGAATAAAAAATTTAGCAACTAGCACAAATAAGTAAGCAAACAATCACACAGACGACAAGAGATTTATAGTGGTTCCCCGATCTTGGGTACGTCCACTTTCCTCACCGATCTAGCAAATCACTAGACTCGGCTACTCCACTATCTCGGATTGCAAACCAATCCTACACCTCGGAACCACGTTCATACAAAACTCGATCCCAAATGGATCTACACTCGGAAGATAGAACTTCCTACTACTCGGAGATAAATCTCTTACAAAGAAAATTGTTTGAGGAAAAATACAAACAAAATAACACAGATCTGGATCTTTGGCTTTGTTTTCATCGTTGAGAGCTTTCGGCTTGGACAGAAAATGTTGAAGAAGACTGGACAGAAATCCACAGATTTGAGATCTGGAATCACCACGATCAAATAGAAATATTAGAGATCGATGAAGCACGAAATGATCGGATGATTCTTCTTGAGTCTGGATCGCTTAAGAATGAGAGATCGGCAGCAGCGGCTGTGAGAACGACGATCCAGAGTTCTTTCCGAAACCAGTAATGGCGGCTGAGAGAAATTAGGTTTTCGGAAATTTCTTTCTTAGTAATCCCTGTATTCTTAAAAGAATTATTGTTAATAGGTCAAATCGGAAAGGACCTATTTATAGGCGAGCTGCAATGGTCATAATAGTCTTTAATGACGACACGTAGACCAATCAGAAAAGAGTAATTCAAAATACCCATTGAATCTGGACTTAGAAATATTCCAGGAAATCTGAACAAAAATACTCGAGAGAAATGATATACTCGAGTATAAGAGGTCTGCTACTCGAGTAGATAAGAGAGGAATATACTCGAGTACAAGGAAAGAAACTACTCGAGTATCTTAGGAAAAACTACTCGAGTGACTAGAAAACTACTCAAGTATAGCAGGAAACAACTACTCGGGTATAAGAAAAGACCTACTCGAGTATGAGAAAATATACTCGAGTGTAAACACAAGAATACTTCTCAGAGAAAAACTTGAAGAACATACTCGAGTACAAGAATTGAAAATACTCGAGTATAGAGAAGACAAACTACTCGAATAAAAACAAAGGATCCACTCGAGTACCTGACCAACTACTCGAGTATAAAATAAATCTACTCGAGTATAAAGACAAAATCTGAGATGAGAGTCCAGATCTACTTGAGTGTACACAGAACACCTACTCGAGTATGAAAACCAATCTACTCGAGTACAAAGTCACTTACTCGAGTATATAAGGGGAAGTACTCGAGTATGTGGTCTTAGAAAATTTTCAGACTGAATGCAGAAAGATCTACTCGAGTATGAAACATAACCTACTCGAGTGACTAACCATCTACTCGAGTATAAGATATCACCTACTCGAGTATAAAGAAAATCTACTCGAGTATAAGCTCATATACTCGAGTATACAGATTCTTATCAAGTATGTCCAAGGATTTACTCGAGTACTAAGTCACTCACGCGAGTATGTGAAGGATACTACTCGAGTATGTGGACTTAGAAAAATTTCTCTGAAATAATCTTCAATAATCCATAGTCCATAAGTCCAAATGCATGTAGATGAAGTGTATCCCAATAGAGAGGCTATATGTGAGTCAACACCTTGGATCACACAATGAGGAATTACATTGTATGGTCCTGTGTTTGGTGACCCACTATAGACTGACATTGGTATACACTTGGCAATAAGGTCCTGCATACATACAACTCAAACACAATATCAAATACAACTTAATTCATCTTAGTTCAAGGTCTAACTTCCTACAAATCTGAGGTATTGTGGAGACAATTCCCAACAATCTCCCCTTATTTGTAGAAGTCAGCACCCTCTACACTAAGGTGAATTACTTAGAGTAAAAAGAACAATGATAGCATATATCAATGATAAATAAAACAGTAAATTACTTTAGCAAAGAAATAATAATAATAAGGATAACCATAATCAGAGTTATATATAATAGAAATTTCCATTTCCACATCATCATTCACTCAAGGATAAGCTTCTCTATACAATCTTTCTCTTTTTAGCTTTTGCCTCTCCAAGTAGCTGAAAGGTTGAGGAAAGTAAGTTCTTGGCCTTGGAGGAGCAGCTAGATTATTGTATCCCCATCGCTTGTCATGCAATCTGATTTTTATCTGGGATACGTCATAGGATTTCCATTCAGAGTAACTGTAGAACTGATCTTTATTTTCTCCAAAATCTATCACCAGCTTCAAGGTATCAAAAATCAGAGACTTGGAGGTAGGACTCCAGACTTCTGCATACACTACTTCAGGTCTTTCCTCTAGAACTGAGGCTGGCTCTCTCCTAGGTGCAGAACGGCTGGAAGAAGCGTCGTCACCATACTTTCTTTTCTTGCTGGGAGCACCCTGATCAGCAGGTCTTCTAGAAGAGGAAGCACCTTGATCAAAGTGTCCCTGAGAGCTACCAGGAATATCATCTTTCCATACATCAGAATAAGATAGAGGAGGCTCAGACATCTCACCAACAGGTCTGGGAGAGAAGACTGACACAACCTCTGAGATGTTAACATGAACCTGAGCATCTGAAGGAAGATTTTCCTCAAGAGGATCTAGACTTTTGGGAATGATGGTAGGATCAAGCTGAAAATCTGGGAAATTTTGATTGTGCACCCAGACTGCAATATGATATATATAGAATTTAACTGACTGAAGTTGGGCTAGAATATCTGCTTTCATTTCTTTAACTTTTTCATCCAAAGTAGTTTGAGACTGGGAAGAGAACTGGGCAGAGATTTTATCAACTTGTTCTTTCACTATTTTCTCCCCCTTACTGATTTATACAGATAGCTGAGCAATAGCTTCATCTCTGAAAGTTGCAACTTCCTCACAAACCTTCATAACGTTTACTTCATCCCTTTTGTCCAACTGAATTTGATTGTATGCCACTGTTTCAGCTTGGTTCCTTACCACACCTATACTAGTGATAGTATGGTCTATTGCTTTTCCACCCAACTGAAACAGTCTTCTTAACTCATCAGTATTGGCTTGAATTTCTGCAAAGCCTCTACTCATCTCAGATTCAAGAGTAGAGACCTTTTCTTTTACTGATTTCAGAGAATCATCAAAGTAACTTCTCTGTTCTAGGAGCATCTGCTCAATCTTACTTATAATATCAGAAGAACTGGAGGGAGCAGAGGCTGGAGCAGAGGATGAGGCAGGGGTTTTAGGAATAGGGGCTACCCATGGAGGAATTTCTTCAATCACAACTGAGGTTACAACTCTCTTTGTAGGTACTATCTCAACTGAATCTTCTGGAGTTGTGAAAGAAGGG
Source organism: Platanthera zijinensis (assembly GCA_039513925.1). Classification (NCBI taxonomy): domain Eukaryota; kingdom Viridiplantae; phylum Streptophyta; class Magnoliopsida; order Asparagales; family Orchidaceae; genus Platanthera; species Platanthera zijinensis. Next base: position 41,207,960 of record CM077092.1, on the reverse strand, counting down.
AGAGAGAAATTCAGTGTCCTCAGAGGTGGATCAACATGCTCTGGGGACATGTCCTCGTCATCGGACAGGAGGAAACTCTCATTCTGATCTGGGTATTCAGCAGGAGACTGAGCAGGGGAGGGAGAGGGAGATGGTTGCTTGGATAACAATAGGTCCTTTGCAGGAAACTGATCTTCAGGTAGTTGATGCTCAGGAGAGACAACAACTTATACTTCTGGATGCAAGGGATCACCTGATCTTAGCTCTTTAATGAATCTGTCGATATCTGCAGCAGTTGAGAGGATGTACTCTTGAACTTGTACATCTGAGAGAATATCTGCTGGAGGAGGGGATGGATCTCTGATTTGAGATGGCTGAGATGGAGATACTGAATTCTGATGCTGAGGGTTAGATGAAGTAGGCTCCCCCTCAACTATTGCACTCAAGGTGTCAATAGTTTGATGTAAAGGAGGAGATGGAATCCTGTCATCTGAAACACTGGGTTCTCTGGGGATATCTTCTTTGATAACAGGAGCTTTGGATGCTTGAGCAGAGTTCTGAAGTTTTATCTCATATCTCTGGATAGAAGAAATGGAGACCTTTTTCATGTGGTGGAGGGGAGTTCCTTTGGATAAATTAAAAACTTCGAGATTAATCTCATGGAGGAGTAGAGAAATAATCCTAGCAAAATTAGGATGTTTTACACTGTTCTTGATCTTGTCCAGTAGCAACATTCCAAACTGAAACTTCTTTCGGCAGACGATAGCTTGCATAATGTCAAACATATGCATGGATATCTCTCAGATTGAATAGGTTTTGCACAGAATAACTTTAGAAATAACATCCACAAGGAATTTACCTTCTGTATTGAAATCTGCTCTGTTAAAGGAATTGGCTTCAGGATCTACTCCACGGAGTAAGCTTGTTCTGTCGGAATCTTAAGGAACTAAGTCATCCTCTACATCTACCACCGGCAAATGTAACAGAGTTGCTATGGAGGTCTTGTCCAGACGGATTTTTACCCCTTTCACCTTGAATTTCAGTACTTTACCATTTCTCTTTATCTTCAGATTATTGTAAAATTCTTCAACATCGGGAAGAAGAATCTTACACGGGAACTGCAGGAGGAAGGTGAGTCCAGCGGTATCAAACAGTATCAAGAGATTACGGAGGTCATCCGAGAGGTATGCTATCCCTTCAGGAGGAAGCTCCGAGCCGATTCCAATCTTCGAGGAGGGAGCCATCACCGAATTTCTGTAAAACTGAAACGGGGAAGACGAAGCTCTGCGGGCTCTGGAAGACGAATCGTCGACGGCCAACTCGAGAGAATGGAAACCGTGGAAAGGATTTTCCGATTTTTCTATTTATATATAACCCTAATTAGGTTTAAGGAGGTATTTGAAGTTTAAATCATACTTGCGAGGGAGCGGCAAAAGTCTCGGTGTGCGGATATAGAAAAATAAAATTTTCAAAGTTCTGGAATTTTCGTATACTCGAGTATATTTCGTCATACATGAGTATTTTTGGAACATACACGAGTGGGTCGAGGATATACATGAGTAGGTTTTAAAACTACTCGAATAGTTCCTGAAGTACTCGAGTATGTTTTCATGTACTCGAGTATGTAAAATTGGTACTCGAGTATATTTTTACTTACACGAGTATATAATTCTAGTACTCGAGTATATTTTCATTTACTCGAGTATGTAAGTTTATCTACTCGGGTAAATTACCAAGTACTCGAGTATGTGAATGCACTTACTCGAGTATATCACTTTGAAAATTATTTTTCTTGGATAAAAATTTTACCTTCACCGATTCTTCAACTATGAGCCTTTGAATGAATCCACCATCACTATTCTTCTTTGTTGAGCATCCCGAGTTCTGTTTTGAAGAACAAAAACTTAGTCTCATCCAGCGGTTTAGTGAATATATCTGCAACTTGCCTGTCTGTGGAGACATATTATAGATCTATGTCTCCATTCTCCACATGCTCGCGGATGAAATGATATCGAAGCTCTATGTGCTTTGTCCGGTTGTGGGAGACTGAGTTGTTGGCGATCGCTATTGCGCTGGACGAGTCGCAAAACAGAGGAATGTTCTGGAACTTCATGTTATAGTCTTCAAATTGATTCTTGATCCATAGAAGCTGTGCACAACAGCTGCCTGCAGAGATATACTCTGATTCAGCCGTTGAGATGGCTACACAGTTCTGCTTCTTACTGCTCCAGGAAATAAGTCTCTTTCCTAGGAATTGTCAAGTCCTAGAAGTGATTTTCCTATCGTCTTTGCTTCCTGCAAAATCTGCATCTGAAAATCCAATCAATTCACTTCATTACTTCTTGGGTACCATAAGCCAAGATTTGGTGTACCTTTACGGTATCTCAAAATTCGCTTTGCAGCAATATAATGAGATTCCTTAGAGTTCACCTGGAATCTAGCGCATACACATGTTGAAAATATTATATCTGGTCTACTTGCGGTAAGGTAGAGCAAGGACCCAATTATGCTTCTGTACTTGGTTTCATCAAAAGGTTTCCCTTTCTCATCCTTGTCTAGAGACATAGCTGAGACCATTGGAGTCCTCATAGAGGTTGCATTCTCCATTCCGAATTTCTTAAGAAGCTCCTTGGTGAACTTGGTCTGTGAGATGAAAATTCCATCCTCAGATTGTTTCACCTGAAGCCTTAAGAAATACTTCAGCTCTCCCATACTGCTCATTTCAAACTTCCCTTGCATAAGTTTAGAAAACTTCTTGCAGAGGTTGTTATCCGTAGAGCTAAAAATAATGTCATGGACATAGATTTACACTAACAAAATATTGCCTTTTATTTCCCTAAGAAATAATGTCTTGTCTATCTTTCCTCTTGTGAACTTGTTCTCAAGAAGAAAGCTATACATCGTCTCAACCAAGCTCGAGGAGCTTGTTTAAGACCATATAGTGCTTTCTGCAGTAAATAAACATGATTAGGAAAAGTTGAGTCAACAAAACCTGGCAGTTGCTCTACATATACTTCTTCCTTTATGTCACCATTCAGGAAGGCGAACTTTACATCCATCTGATAGACGGTAAAGCCCTTAAGTGTAGCATAAGCAAGGAATAACCTGATCGCCTCCAGTCTTGCCACTAGAGCATATGTTTGATCGAAGTCGATTCCTTCTTCTTGACGATAGCCCTTGACAACGAGTCTGGCTTTGTTCTTTATAATAGTTACATCTTTGGCCATCTTGTTCCAGTAGACCCATTTTGTCCCGATGACGTTCTTGCTCTTAGGTCTAGGAACAAGTGTCCAAACTTTGCAACGTTTGAACTGATTTAACTCTTCTTCCATGGCTAGAATCCAGGATGCATCCGAGTTTGCTTCCTCGAATTTCTTAGGTTCAACCTGTGATAGAAAACTTAAGAATAAATTCTCGTTAGTTGTACTTCTCCGAGTCCTGACACCATCCCGAGGATCTCCTATGATTTGGTCCAAGGGATGATCCTTCAGGTGTCTGAGCTCTAGAGTCCTTGCATCTGGGATCTCTTCAGCCACTGGAGTTGCATCTTCAGCTGGGATGAATTCTTCATCTTGATCATCTATCTCTCCAATCAGGGTTGTAGAGGTGATCTTGATGAACTTTTCATCTTTATCTTCAGTAGGTTCATCCAGGCTGAGTTCCTTTATCTTTGTACCTTCATCTTCAATGAACACACTAGAAGAGTTGCTTTGCAGCAAACTCATCTCATCAAATACAATGTGTATTGTTTCTTCTACCACCAGAGTTTTTCTATTAAATACTCTATAGGCCTTTCTATGGCTACTATAACCTACAAAAAAACCTTCAAAGCTTTTCTCGCTAAACTTGGTAGTGTGATACTTGTCGATGTTAAGTACGAAGCACTTACAACCAAAGATTCTAAAATATGAAATGGTTGGTTTCCTGCCTTTTCGAAGTTCGTAAGGAGTCTTATCATGGTTCTTGTTGATGAGTGCTCGATTTTGCATGTGACAAGCGGTGTTGACGGCTTCAGCCCAGAAGTACTCTGGAAGTGAGGCATCATTCAACATAGTCCGGCAAGCCTCTATGAGTGTTCTGTTCCTTCTCTCAGCTACTCCATTTTGCTGTGGAGTGCGAGGAGAGGAAAACTCATGAAAGATACCTTGAATTTCACAGTATTCTTTCATGGTCCTAGACTTGAATTCCGTTCCATTGTCACTTCTGATTTTGACTACGGAGCAGTTGTATTCATTCTGGACTTGCCTAACAAAATTAGTGAAAATATTGAAGGTATCTGACTTGTGTTTCAGAAAGAACACCCAAGCAAAGCGCAAGTAATCATCCACAATAACCAATATATATTCCTTACCTCCCAAACTTCTAACTTGCAGTGGACCGAACAAGTCCATATGAAGAAGCTGTAAGCTTCTATTAGAATCCTTGCCTATAATGCTTTTAAATGAATTCCTTGTTTGCTTGCCTTTTATACAGGCATGACAAGGGATGTCCTTAACGCACTTGACATTAGGGGCATCATGTACTAAGTTCTGAGAGAATAGTTTATTAATAGTTTTGAAATTAATATGTGCTAGTCTCTTGTGTCATTGGTCAGCAAGAGATGCACTATTTTTGCTAAAAGACATACTGGTGTAGAGGAGTCAATACAGATGAAATTTAAACAGAAAATATTTCTGCTTCGAGTGCTTGATAAAATAGTTTCCAAGTTGTCAACCGATTTTATCAAACACTTGTCAGCATGGAATTCAACCACGTATCCTCTGTCGCATAGTTGGCTTATGCTGATGAGATTGTGTTCCAATCCTTCAACATAGGCTACATCCGAAAAGGATATGTTACCGTTAGTAATCATACAGTAGCCTTTGGTAATTCCTCGGTCTGAACCTCCAAAGATGACCTTTGGTCCGTTTAACACCGGTGAAAAGTTCTGGAGTAGGCTCCTTGTCCCGGTCATATGCTGAGAACATCCATTATCCAAATACCAGATTGGCGTTTTAATGGCCTTTGGACGTACCTGCAATTATAATCACTTAGCCTTAGGAACCCAAACATGTTTGGGTCCTTGGTATCGAGTTAGAATACTCCCCCTATGAGTATTAGCCTCATGAGTGGTAATTCTCACGTTGCTAACTTGAGGAGTTGCAGCATTTCTAGAATTGAACCAACAGTCTATGGCAAAGTGACCAACTCTACCACAACACCAACAGTCGAATCTATTGTATCTTTGCCTCATAATCTCCTGCTTGACCTTCTTGAGAGGAGGTCCAGCATGGGTAGCATTCTTGGAGGATGAAGCTTCATGATGATGGCAACTACATGAAGTCTTCTCCTTCATAGGCTTTTCCACAACAGGTTTTACCTTTGGTGCCTTCTTGATGTTATGACCATGAGCATATGATCCATAGCTCTGAAGTTGAATCTCTTCATAAGGTGCCTTGAAGACACTCTCGCCAAAGTTACGAGGGCGAGTCCAAACTTGGTACCTTGACTTAGGATTCTTCGGGATCGGCCTAGTGAAGTGTCCATAGGTGGACTCATAATCGAATTCGTTTGCAAGAAAGATAACTTTCTTGAACGAGCCAGGCTCCAAAGGAGCTTTCCCTTTTTCCTCGGCCAAGGCCTTCTTGACATCCTTATTCTTTCTCTTGGCCTTGTTTCTCCTAGAGGATTTACTAGAAGCACCTTTGTGGCCTAGACCAGCACCCACGACCTTAGCTGAGAATTCAGCAATCAGAGGAAGTATTGTCTTAGGCTTGGAGAAACCTTCTACAAGTTCTTTTCAGCCGAGAGTTGTTCTTCTAACTCCTTGATGATTTTCTCCTTAAGGTCAAGGTGCTCAAAAGCCTTGTTATATTCTTCAATAGATTTATTGAAGTCTTCCTTGAGAGAGTCAGTCTTCGAGACTTCTTCTCTTAAGGTGCTCTCTGTAGCTTTTAGAGATTTTATCTCTTTAGCTTGAGTTCTCACGACTCGGTGACATTTGTCGTAAGCCTCGAGTAACTCCTTATATTGTCCCATGAGTTCAGATTCATCCTCAGAGGGATAGCCCTCTTGCTCATTATCATCATCAGATTCTGAAAGAGGGGTGTGAGATTTTACCTCCCCAGTGAACTGGGGGACTTGTTCATCATTAGTTAGAGTCATTAGCCCAAAGTAGGCTTCTTCCTCTTTTGCACTCGACTCAGATGAGTCGGAGTCACTGAGGTTTTTGCCCTTCTTGGCTAACAGGCTCTTTTCTGTTCTCTTTTTACTGTAGGACTTCTTCACTTCTCTTTTGCCACCCTCTTTCTTCTTATGGGGGCAATCCGCAATGACATGACCTGGCTTATTCAGCAATAACAAACAATGTCTGTCGAATAATGTTTATTCGGTTTAGAACCATACCTGTCGTGGCTGCTTGAGCCTTTTTTATAGCGATCACCATCATTGTGTGATCTTCTATAGGAGGCATCCATGCCTTTCCATTGCTTCTTCTTGTTCAAGAATTTATTGAACTGCCTTGAGAGTAGAGATAACTCTCCATCAAATAGCTCTGAGCCAGAGGAGCTTGGCTCAGATGATTCTTCTTCATCAGCTTCAGGAGCTGGGGCAGGAGAGGTAGCCTTTGTCTTCCTTGAGCTATCTGCCTTCAGAGCGACAGACTTCTCCTTGGATGTAGACCTGCTCATCTCTTCTTCAGCTTTTCTTGAGTTGATTTGAAGCTCGTAAGACATAAGCTTTCCGAACAGATTATGCGGGTCTGTCTCGGCTAACCTTCCGAACTCCCGAATGGCGCATACCTTATTATCTCATTCCTTGGTCAGGGGTCTTAAGAATTTTTCATTTAGTTCTCCATTTGTGAAGACTCGGTCATAAACTCTTAGGCCATTGACTATCTTGAAGAAGTTCTCAAAGGTATCAGCTATGGCTTCCTTGTGACCTTGCCTGAAGGCTTCATACTTCTGATTTAGAAGGGATCTCCGATCATCCCTAACTTCTTCAGTGCCTTCCATCAGAGTCACCAGGGATTGCCACATCTTCTTGGCAGACTGGCAATGAATCAGATTTTGCAGCATCAAGTCTTCGACTGCACTTGCTATAATATTTTTAGCTTTCTTGTCTAGGGAGACAAGTGTAATCTCGTCCTTATCCAAGTCCATCAACTTCTTTGGGACTTCTCTGGTTGGATCTATTGTAGATGCAATCATAGGAACATACAGACCTTCTTCAATAATCATGAAGATCCGAGGGTCCACTGCTTTCATGAAGAATTTAACTCTTTCCTTCCACATAGGAAAATTATTCTTTGTGCATATATGGAGCTTAGCAAAATCCTTAGTCTTACTCATGCTTGATACTTCTCTAAAGACAACTTGGGAAGGATCAGATCAAGGTGTTAACCTTTTAACGATCAACCTCCATCTGATACCAATTGAAAGATATAAGTTGTCTACCTAAATCACCTAGAGGGGGTGAATAGGTGAGATGTGCGACTAATGCAGGGTAAAAAATTTAGCAACTAGCACAAATAAGTAAGCAAGCAATCACACAGACGACAAGAGATTTATAGTGGTTCCCCGATCTTGGGTACGTCCACTTTCCTCATCGATCTAGCAAATCACTAGACTCGGCTACTCCACTATCTCGGATTGCAAACCAATCCTACACCTCGGAACCACGTTCCTACAAAACTCGATCCCAAACGGATCTACACTCGGAAGATAGAACTTCCTACTACTCGGAGATAAATCTCCTACAAAGAAAATTATTTGAGGAAAAATACAAACAAAATAACACAGATCTGGATATTTGGCTTTGTCTTCTTCGTTGAGAGCTTTCGGCTTGGACAGAAAATGTTGAAGAAGACTGGACAGAAATCCACGGATCTGAGATCTGGAATCACCACGATCAAATAGAAATATCAGAGATCGATGAAGCACGAAATGATCGGATGATTCTTCTTGAGTCTGGATCGCTTGAGAATGAGAGATCGGCAGCAGCGGCTGTGAGAACGACGATTCAGAGTTCTTTCTGAAACCAGTAATGGAGGATGAGAGAAATTAGGTTTTCGGAAATGTCTTTCTTAGTAATCTCTGTATTCTTAAAAGAATTGTTGTTAATAGGTCAAATCGGAAAGGACCTATTTATAGGCGAGCTGCAACGGTCATAATAGTCTTTAATGACGACACGTGGACCAATCAGAAAAGAGTAATTCAAAATACCCGTTGAATCTGGACTTAGAAATATTCCAGGAAATCTGAACCAAAATACTCGAGAGAAATGATATACTCGAGTATAAGAGGTCTGCTACTCGAGTAGATAAGAGAGGAATATACTCGAGTACAAGGAAAGAAACTACTCGAGTATCTTAGGAAAAACTACTCGAGTGACTATAAACTACTCGAGTATAGCAGGAAACAACTACTCGGGTATAAGAAAAGACCTACTCGAGTATGAGAAAATATACTCGAGTGTAAACACAAGAATACTTCTCAGAGAAAAACTTGAAGAACATACTCGAGTACAAGAATTGAAAATACTCGAGTACAGAGAAGACAAACTACTCGAATAAAAACAAAGGATCCACTCGAGTACCTGACCAACTACTCGAGTATAAAATAAATCTACTCGAGTATAAAGACAAAATCTGAGATGAGAGTCCAGATCTACTTGAGTGTACACAGAACACCTACTCGAGTATGAAAACCAATCTACTCGAGAACTAAGTCACTTACTCGAGTATATCAGGGAAGTACTCGAGTATGTGGACTTAGAAAATTTTCAGACTGAATGCAGAAAGGTCTACTCGAGTATGAAACATAACCTACTCGAGTGACTAACCATCTACTTGAGTATAAGATATCACCTACTCGAGTATAAAGAAAATCTACTCGAGTATAAACTCATATACTCGAGTATACAGAGTCTTCTCGAGTATGTCCAAGGATCTACTCAAGTACTAAGTCACTCACGCGAGTATGTGAAGGATACTACTCGAGTATGTGGACTTAGAAAAATTTCTCTGAAATAATCTTCAATACCTCATAGTCCATAAGTCCAAATGCATGTAGATAAAGTATATCCCAATAGAGAGGCTATACGTGAGTCAACACCTTGGATCACACAATGAGGAATTACATTGTGTGGTCCTGTGTTTGGTGACCCACTATAGACTGATATTTGTATACACTTGGCAATAAGGTCCTGCATACATACAACTCAAACACAATATCAAATACAACTTAATTCATCTTAGTTCAAGGTCTGACTTCCTACAAATCTGAGGTATTGTGGAGACAATTCCCAACAAAGTGATTTCGCCCATAGGCGAGTTATGTTGGTGACTTACTCGCAAGGCAGGGATAGCTCAGAATCTTGGTGAGTTGGGAGTGGAAAATAAAAATTTTCCTCCGAAAACTCTGCGTAGGGGTTCTAATTTCAGAAGTGACACTTACCCTCCGCCTACTTCATCTCCTTTTTCAATAGTGGTGTTTTCCATACATGTTCATACTTACGGGCGCTTTGGTAAAGCCCGTGAGTACTTTTTGTATGACTGACAAGCAGGGCAAATGACGACGAGTTCACCACCGAGGAAAAATGTACGAGGTGCTCTGCGAGCTCCTACTCGATGATCTCCTCCAACAACCTACATCCCATGAGACGGCTTACTCATGACATCTTCGAGCTAGTATTCTACAAGCTCCTACTAGTGATGCTCTTCATGCTTAATAGGTGTTCTCCTTCGATTCCGCGAGTTTCATACTCGTGAGGTGATCTCTTCAACCGGCTAGGATTCTCTCCTCTAATTCTGCAAGCTCCATACTCGCGAGGTGATCTCTTCAACAGGCTAGGATGCTCTCCTATAATTCCATGAGCTCTATACTTGCGAGGTGACCTCTTCAACAGGCTAGGATGCTCTCATCTAATTCCGCGAGTTCCATACTCGCGAGGTGATCTCTTCAACGGCTAGGATGATCTTCTCTAATTCAGCAAGCTCCATACTCGCGAGGTGATCTCTTCAACGAATAGGCTGCTATCTTTTTAAATTCCATGAGTTCCATACTCGTGAGATCACTACTTCAATAACTATGGTGTTCTCTTCAATTCTGCGAGTTTATACGCGCGAGACTATCACTTCAGCGACCAGGACGCAATGTTATTCATTTCATCTCCTGAAATACCTGGAGCGAGGATGGGCTGAAAAAGTTCTACCCCCAGCGGTAACATGTATTGCTTACCTGTAACATTGTTTCCAAGTTGTTTATACATTTCCTCGTCCCCGGAGCCGACCTCTTCTCCACCTCTAGTTGAGCTCGGCTCTTGCCAGGTGTCGACTATACTCTCCACCTACAGTTGAGCTCGGCTCCTGTAAGGTGTTGACCTCTACTCTCCACCTACAGTTGAGCTCGGCTCCTGCCAGGTGTCGAATATTCTCTCCACCTACAGTTGAGCTCGGCTCCTGCCAGGTGTCGACTATTCTCTCCACCTCTATTTAAGCTCGGCTCCTGTGAGGTGTCGACTCTCCATCTTCAGTTGAGCTTCCTCCTGCTGGGTGTCAACCTATTCTCCACCTCAAGTTGAGCTCGGCTCCTGTGAGGTATCGACTCTCCACCTTCAGTTGAGCTTCCTCCTGCTAGGTGTCGACCTCTTTTCTCACCTCCAGTTGAGCTCGGCTCCTGCCAGGTGTCGACTATACTCTCCACCTATAGTTGAGCTCGGCTCTTGCTGCGTGTCGACCTCTTCTCCACCTCTAGTTGAGCTCGGCTCCTATGAGGTGTCGAATCTCCACCTTCAGTTGAGCTTCCTCCTGCTAAGTGTCGACCTCTTTTCCCACCTCCAGTTGAGCTCGGCTCCTGTCAGGTGTCGACTATACTCTCCACCTACAGTTGAGCTAGGCTCCTGTGAGGTGTCGACCTCTACTCTGCACCTACGGTTGAGCTCGGCTCCTGTCAGGTGTCGACCTCTACTCTCCACCTACAGTATAGCTCGGCTCCTGTGAGGTGTCGACCTCTTCTCTCTACCTCTAGTTGAGCTTGGCTCTTGAGAGGTATCGACCACTTCTCCAATTCAGTTGAGCTCGGTTCTATGAGGTATTGACCTTCTCTTCACATCCAGGTATGCTTTACATATGAGATGTTTGCCCCATTTCCACCTCTTCCAGTTGAGCTCGCTCGCCTAGCAAATGGCCTGGGAGGAGTCAAATCTTCTCCACCTCCTTCAGTTGGGATCTACCTCTGGGCGGTGTCGACATTTTCTTTTCTCCTTCAGTTGAGCTGCTCTCCTATAAAGGACCTCTTGCAGCGCATCGTCTAGATCCATCTCTCCGAACTTCGGGTTCAACATTGTTTTTCCGGGCTCATGTCGAGCTCGAAAAAAGCGGGGATTATGTATAACCCGTAATTCGTCGAGATCAGAAGTACTCAAGTAAATGGCTATTCGCAGACCATTGGGCGAGTAGTGGCGAGCTGTGGCGAGCAGAGACTAGAAGAGGCGAGCATGGGCGAGCAGTGGCGAGCAGAGGCGAGCTTGGGCGAGCTTGGATGAGCAATGGCGAGCAGAGGCGAGTTTGGGCGAGTATCTCGCGAGTATGGGCGAGTAGCCCTAGATACTCGCTCGTAGAGGCTGAATACTCGCCTACCCCCCCCCCCCAGGATTCCTCTATAAATAGACCCCCAAGGGTACTGGAAATGGCACCTTTTGGAAGAGGCGAGGTCCCCCCAAGTAGATACTCGCCAAGTCCATGTCGACCTAGTACCTCGCCCAGCCTTTTGGTTGCGGAGGGGAAGCTTCTTCTAACCTTTCGGGTACGTCGTGAGACCTCCCCGCTGGAGCACTTGGGGTGTGCTTATAGATAGTTTCCTCTCTCTTGTGCTAGCCACTTGATCTGTGACGTCGGACCGTATAATCATTAACCTTAGGCTGCCTTGATCATATTTCTGAGGTTAGGAATTTTCCTGGCTTCAACACTTATATCCTTAATAAAGTCCCGACAAAAGCAGTACCAAAAACCCCTTACGAGCTTTGGACTGGTCAAAAGCCTAACATAACGCATCTCTAGGTTTGGGGTTGTCCAGCTGAGGCTAGTCCCTATAGGCCAAATGAAAAGAAACTGGACTCCAGAACAGTGTTCTATTATTTTGTTGGGTATCTTGAGAATTCTAGAGGATATAAATTTTATGATCCTGCTGCTAAGGTTTTCTTCGAAACTAGAAATGCTCTGTTCTTTGAAGATGTTGAGTTTAGAGGGAAAATATGGTTAAAGACTGTCTTTGAGGAGAAATTTATTTCTCTTCCTATAGTTATTACTGACAATACTCATGATATCATTTCTGATATTACTCCAGTAATAAATTCGTATCAAGACAGTGGTGAAGAACTTCCCCACACAGTCTCAAATGAACAAACTCAACAACCTCAAAACCCTTTGTCATTAAGGAGATCCATTAGAGAAAGGAGAAGAGCGATACCTGATGAATACATTATTTTTCTCCAAGAACAAGAGGATGGCCAAGGAATGTTAGATGACGATCCAAACAATCTCAATAAGGTTATTCAGAGTTCTACTTCTCAACAATGGATTGATGTTATGAAGGAAGAGATGAAGTTCATGAAAGACAATGACGTTTGGGATCTTGTCATATTACCCGAAGGTGCGAAACCTATTGGTTGTAAATGAATATTTTAAACCAAAATGGATTCAAATGATAATATTGAGAGATATAAGACACGTCTTGTCGCTAAAGGATTCACTCAAAAGGAAGATATTGACTATAAATAGAGTTCGTCTCTGGTTTCATCAAAAGACTCTTTTAGAACTATTGTGACATTAGTAGCTCATTTTGACCTTGAGCTACATCAGATGGATGTTAAGAAGACATTTCTCAATGATGACACTGATGAGACGATCTATATGGTACAACCAAATTACTTTAGGTCTCGAGACCCAAAGCAAAAGGTTTGCAAATTAAAGAATTCATCTATGGACTCAAACAAGCGTATTAATAGTGATATTTCAAATTTCATCAAGTTGCTGTCTCTTTCGAGTTTGAGTTAAGCGTTGCTGATGATTGTATATACCATAGATTCAATGGTATTAAATATATATTTTTGGTCATATATATGAACGACATCTTGCTTGCCAACAATGATATAGATATACTGTATGTGACCAAGAAATTTCTTTCAAAGAAATTTGAAATGAAAGATCTTGGTAATGCCTCTTATGTACTAGGCATACAGATACACCGAGATCTCACTTTGGATATATTTGGGTTATCATAGGAAAACTATATCGATAAAGTTCTCAAAAGGTTTGTCATGCAATATAATAAGCTTGGAGACACCCTTGTAGCTAAGAGAGACAAATTTATCCCACTCAATATCCCAAAACTAAAGCAAATGAATTAGAGATGCAAAGGCTTCCTTATGCATCAGTTGTAGGAAGTCTCTTGTATGCTCAAGTATATGTGCGTCCGAATAATGCATTTATAGTTGGAATGTTGGGTAGATATCTGAGTATTCCAGGATTGGATCATTAAAAAGGACAAAGACTTTCATGCTCACTTATGGTCGGATCAGCTAGAGATCATTGGGTATTTTGATTTAGACTTTACTGTATGTCAAGACAGTAAAAGATCTACTTTAGGCTATGCATATGTTTTGAATGGAGGAGCTATATTAAGGAAAAGTGCCAAGCAAACTATAACACTCACGTCCGTCACGAAGAATATAACAGAAGATTTGGTCGGGGCCCCATGCTATATTCCACAGACAGTTAGTGGAGTTACGCATTAATTATAAGATATGCACATGTTCTAACTCAGAGTTACATTCTAGTGGAAGCTTTTAAGTAATAGAACCCAACACCAGAAATGTCCAATATCAAACTGTAGGAATGATATATAAAATTCACAAAGTGATTTGGCCTTAAGGCCTTACAAACTATTTTCTCATCAAAAGTGTTTTACAAACATCAGCTCACAGGCCGGCCACACATGAAAACAGTAAACAGTTTGCCTTTTCACCCTCAAGGGCCAACAATCATAGCAATGGAACTTCAGTTTATTACTTCTCGCTCGGCTTTCCAGCACCTGCACAAGTACAACTCACCAAAAAGTGGTAAAACAAGGAAGTGGTCAGCATTAGCTGACCAAATTACCCTCTCTCGGGGTGGCGGTGCTCCTTCCCTACAAACAAGCAGCATGACAATATCTTTATATCTATATATGCGCAATTTAAGCACAATTCATCATAAATGTTGCCACGCACGACCACAAGTCCCGTGCACTCCGGGCACATTTTCGGTGTTCTGGAATTTCCTAGGCCCACCACCATCCTTAGTTCCAGACCGATGGTCAAATTCGGTGTTCTGGACTTTTTCAGGCCCACCACTATCCTTAATCCCAGACTGATGGTAACACTTGAGCATTATAGTCATGCATAAACTAATGCTAATGACTCTCTCCTATGCCCGGACCACACTAGTTACTTTACGTCGTCTAGTCGAGAGATATAGTGTAGGTACAACTCAGCCCTTTCCCGTTACTTCAATCACCATGCCATCATACGGTCGGCATGACGCGGGTTGACCTCCCCTTTTCCATTTACAAAATACATAACCATGTAATGTTTCAATGTTGGCTCTCATGGCCACAATAGCTAAGCACTCCAGGCTCCCAGCTCCACACACTACCCACCTTGTTTCGTGGACACAGCTTTGCAACCACAATCATCAGCTCTCTGGGAGCTACCGCCAGCAGTATTGCTATCGTCGCGCGATAGGAGAAAGAACAACATTTCTTCCCCAAAATTTGGGTGTTTTCCTGGAGACCACTTCAATACTCTCACTGCAGCAACCTGCACACCCCATGACTCCGTAAACCACACGTTTAACCACGAAGTCTTCTCTGGTACGCAAAAAAAAAGTTAAACATCACAGCTTATTCCGTACTTCAATTCCGAATTATATATATAATTTCTACCAGGAGACTTTGTATCGACCCGTCGCAAATCCCTTCGTTCTCTACCAATTAGTGGAGGACTTCATGCAACTATGCCAAATTAAGGACTTCACATGTCCAAGAAGGAAGATCGTTATCCTTGTTGATCATTTGGGAGCCATGATCTTGCACTTGATCTGGATAGAAATGATCGCAGAGCTTTCCTCTCAATGGATTTAGCTTCAACTTGCTACCTTGATCACAAGAATGCATCCAAAGCTCTTCCTTAGGGTTGGTTCAACCATCTCCTTCCTCTTCTTATTTCTCTTCTTCTCTCTTCTTTCTCCTTTTCCCAAAATACAAGAGAGAGAGAGTGAGGAATAGATTCAGAAGTTCAAACCTCTTTACACTCTCTTAGCACTCAAGGCCGTACTATCAGACAGAGGATCTCCACCTCCTAAAGAGTGGATGACCATGATTCATTGAGCTCACATTTTAAATAGTTATCGCCGCATGGTAACTCGCTACCATCACGCGATAGCTTAGGCAGTGGCGGTGGTCTTATGTTGCACCACTATGCCGCTCAACGATCTCCTCAACACGTCATGACACATGACGTACATCCTATCGCTAACGGTACCTCTACCATTGGGTGGTACCTTCTAGAGATAATGATTGAATTAATTCTTTGGCTATCGCCACGCGGTATCACACTACCGTTAGGTGGTACCATCTAGAGACGCTGGTATTTTAAATCACTTGGATACTGCCAGCACTAGCTCTATCGCCTGGCGGTAACCTCCAGTGACCATTTTCTATCGTTTTTAAGAAATTTGGGGCATTACAATTCTCCCCTCCTTTAATAGATTTTTTCCCGAAATTACATTTAACAGGAAACAACACAGAATGACAAAGCATATAAAATGTACCTCAATGGAATAGTTCAAGAGACTCTTCTCACATGGTCTGCTCGTGTGTAATACCCCCATCCGTAACATAGGATATATCAGAAGGTCCGGCCGGGGCCCTATGCCATATTGTAAGGACAGTTAGTGGAGTTACATATTGAAACCATAATTCATAGACATGCATCCTAAATCAGAGTGCATTCTAGCGGAAGAAAATTAAGATTACTGAAAGAACCCAATCATATGAATGTCCACCATCGCAAAACAAGAATGATAAAAAAAACACAAATAGTTATGGACTTAAGGCCTTACAAAGTTTTCTCAAATATTAATGTCTTACAAACTTCGGCACGCAGGCCGACCACATATGAAACAATTAATAAAGAGACAACTTCACTTTGACCTTCAAGGGCCAGCTTAGCAACCATGGGTTTTAGCCCGCTATTTCCAGCTCGGCTCAGCTGCACCTGCACGAAAACATTCCACCCAAATGATGGAAAACAAGGCAACTGTCAGCATTAGCTGACCAAATTATAATGACCTCACCCCTCACTCGGGGTGGTGGTGCTCCTTCCCTATAGATATTAGCATATTCATACAATGACAATCAGAACGTGAAACTTAAGCACCATTCGCCACAAATATTGGCACGACCGTCCAACGCCCTGTGCTCTCAGGGAAAAATCTCGGTGCACAGGACCTTAAAGGGTCAAACCTCCGTTCTCTGTGACGGTCAGCAATGTTTGAGAATTTTAGTCTTTCCAGGTCGAAGCCAAAGACAACGCCTCTATGGATACGACAAAGTCATGATGATCTAGTGAATACACACTCTGACTCACTCCAAGTCGATCGACATAGGGTTGAGTACAGTTCAGCTCTTTCCTGGTGCTCAAATCGTTGGGCTCACCAAGCCATGACACGGGTCAACATATCCTTTCCCATCTGTACGACATATAACCCTGTTATGGTCCTAAGCTAGCACTCACGACTTCCTAAGCTAGGCCCCTCAGGCTCTCAGCTCTACATAATGACCCCCAGGTATTCAAGAGACAGGCCTCACCAAATAGCCCCCAAGTCTCCACGAGATAGGCCTCACAATCAAACAGTGCTCACTGGGAGCTACCGCCGGTGGTAGAGCTACCGTCGTGCAGTAGGGGACAGATTATAGATTCTTCCTCTTAAACGAGTGTTTTCCTGGAGACCAACTCCAGTACTCTCACTGCAGCCATCTGCACACCCCGTGACTCCGAAATCTACGTGATTACCACGGTGTCTTCTCCGGCATACATACAAACATCACCAATGCATACCAACTTGTCTGGATGAGCTTCACACAACATACTTATCCCGTACTTCGATTCCGAGTTCTAAATACAACACTAACAGGGATACATGAATCTACCTATTGGGGACGTAAAATCCCTCTTTCAAAGGGGGGGGGGGGTCTAGACAGTCCAATTGAACCTAGGAAGGGGTTTGAACCGGGTCCTGACAAACGACGACCCAAGTTACGCTACATGCTTGAGGATAACGTACTAAAATATTGAGCATACGTGCTTCGAATTGACTTCTGTTAGTTGCATTGGACTCGTATAGTTAGTACGAGTGCACTAGAACTTATTTCGTCTCGATCTAATGTTGTTTGGAGAAAACAACTATTTTGAGTAACGTTATGCACCACAACGTTACCGTGCTTTAAATGTTGAGTAAATGAGCAAAGAATTGACTTCTGTTAGCCTCATTAGACTCGTACAGTCAGTACGAATGCAACGAGACTAGTTTGCTGAATTACAAAGTCATTCGATAAGTTAAATAAAAATAAAGCTCGTGAAATATTACGACATCCCGGACCACGGAAAAACACAGATTCAACTATGTTTCTATAAGGACGACTCGACACTCGATGACGTGAACCCATGAGGACTTTGCCATGTATAGGGGAGACTCACGTAGGGTTGAATTGGGCAAACCCCTTCATTTAAGTGGTTCTCATGAATACCTGTTGATCAAAACAACATGCATTCAACTCATCAAACCCATCATATATGTTTGGGCTAAGGTAAGCACTGATCACAAAGCATGAAGCTAAATGGTGGTTTGGATATTTTTCTTAATCATGGGGTTAGACATAAGGTACATCAAATCAAAACTAAATCCCCACCCCTCATCCACTCAAGCCAAAGAAACACAAATCCGTGGGAGTTGCTCTGATTGGCTAAACCCAAGGAAGTACAAAGTACGCTCCTCCAACCTTTAAGGCTTTGACAGCTGCCCTTATCAAACCATGGTTTAGACAACCATGGCTCTGCTTGGCAAAAAATAAAGAAGAGAGGGGAGGGGGGTTCTCTCGGGATGTATATTTAAAGCCTCCCATGGCTTCAGTTGGAGGGGAGGGCGGGTTGACCTGCAAGAGCTCCTATGAAGCCGGCCGAAACAAGCTCCTACCCCTTGGAGTCTCGCCGGCACCGGAGAAGATGACAAAAGCACCACTGCCACCTCCGTCACCTTCCTTCCCTCAACCTGCATGAAGAGCCTACGAGACTTCTTAGCTCTTTGGAGGGCCACACCGTTGCCGAAGAAGAAGCAGAGACCCTCTCAAATAGGGTTTTAGGCGGCGGCACCACCGGAGAGCAAAGCTCTGGCGATACCCGAGAGCTCAATAGCTCAGCTTCATTTTTCCACCTACATCCGGCGGCGGCTCCAGGCCGCCAGACCACCTCCGGAAGGCGCACCTGGCTCCGACGAACTGGCCGGGTGTGGTGGCGCGGTGACTTGCCGGCCGGACGTTGGCAGTAGAGGAGGAGGAGGGCCTGTTGGAAACGTGAATGGGTCCCCGTTTCGGACTACACCTCCAAAACACTTAGCACAAAAACCCATCGAGTAACAGGCGAGTTTGCCAACTCTAGCCGCCTACCCGCGCGAGCTCCCACCTGCGAGATGACCAACGCGAGACCGCCACACCAAAACCTACTCGCCAACACTTCTGCGAGATCTCGCCTCCACGCGAGCTCCACTCAGCAACCCGGCGAGACCACCACTCGCAAACACCTACTCGGCAAACTCTTTCTCGCGCGGCCACACTCTTCTATCCGCGCGAGTACACCACGACGAGCTCGCACTCCTCAACTGTCGAGACCAACCCTCGGGCGAGTCCTCCATCTCGCGAGAAACAACACTTGGCGAGACCGTAACCCGCTTAGCGAGATGGACCAGTCCGCGCGGTTACAAACTTCTAACCGCCGGACACAACTTTCACTCCTCTAGCGCTGCTGCGCTCTCCCTCTCTCTCAAGTCCGAAACACACAACTTTGGAGAATTTTTCTTATCTTCTATTTCCGCACACTGTAAGAAACGGACTAAAACAAGCCAGAAATGGTATAACTGAAATTTTATTATCAGAAAAATGTGTCTATTACAAAGGTATGGCCTCCCTTATATAGAATGGAGGAGAGAAGAGAGAATACAAATAAGAGATGTGGGACTAAAAAATTAGCGGACTGTACAAACACAAACCGCACAAGCCGCGCGGTTAGACAGAAGGGCTAACCGCTCGGCAACTGCCAGAGAGAGAGACAAGCCGCCATGTGAGACCGCTAGACCGCCCGGTCTCCAAGTCGCCAGTGACAAACCGCTTGGACCTCAGACAACAACACAGCAGCCAAACCGCTGAAGGCAAACCGCCAGACCGCCCGGTCAATAAACCGCAAGGCCAGACCGACAGACCGCCAGGCCTCCAACTTCAACACTCCCCCTCAAGCTGGAGCATATATGTTGATCATGCCCAGCTTGTCACATATATGAAGAAACGAGGCGGATACTGGCTTGGTGAAGATGTCAGCCAGCTCTTTTTCAGACGTGACGAAGGAGGTGCAAATTTGTTCCTTCAGAATCTCTTCACGAATGAAATGACAGTCGACCTCAATGTGCTTGGTTCTCTCATGGAAGACTGGATTTTTGGAGATATATATAGCAGCCTTGTTGTCACAGAACATAGGTAGAGGATGGTTGTAGACCTCTCCTAAATCCAGCATGAGAGCCCGTAGCCATTTTAGCTCACAAGTGGTCGATGTCATACTTCGATACTCTGCTTCAGCACTGGACCTGGAGACAACAGACTGCTTCTTGCTCTTCCAGCTTACCAGATTGCCCCCAACAAAAGTACAGAAATCGAAGGTAGACTTGCGGTCCCCTTTATCATCAGCGTAACTCGCATCTGAGTATGCTTCAACCCTCAGATGACCATTCTTCTGAAAGAGCAATCCTTTCCCAGGGGCTGCTTTGACGTACTCCAAGATCCACAAGGCAGACTATAGATGGCACTCCCTGGGAGCTTGCATGAATTGACTCACCTTGTCCACAGCATAGGAAATGTCGGGCCTAGTCACGGTGAGGTATATGAGCTTACCAACCAGACGCCTGTACCGCGTAGTATCTGAAAGAAGAGGCGAATCATCTGTCCAGGTTTTGTCTTCTCCAACAGCCATGGGACATCGGGCAGGTTTGGCTCCAGTCAATCCTGCTTCTTTTAAATTATCAAGGGCATACTTATGCTGAGAGAGGACTAAAGAGTTGGGCTTCCGAGAGATTTCGATCCCCAAAAAGTACTTCGGAGAACCCATATCTTTCGTGACCAGATGTTGGCGAAGATGCCGCTTTGTCAAGGCTACCCCTTCCTGGTCATCGCTAGTGAGAAGAATATCATCAACATATACTGCAAGAACCACCAGTCCCGAAGAGATTTTGCGAATAAATAGAGAGTGATCGGCAGAGCTGCGAGCAAAACCAACGGCCGCCACGATGCCGTTGAACTTGTCAAACCAAGCTCGAGGGCTCTTCTTGAGGCCATAGATGCCTTCTGTAGCCGGCATACTCGTGTCTCCCCCTGAGCAACATACCCAGGAGGTTGCTCCATGTAGACGGCCTCCTGAAGATCACCATAAAGGAAGGCATTCTTGATATCCAGCTGGAAAAGTGGCCAGTCTTTGTTGACCGCCACAGAGAGAAGGACCCGTATAGTGCTGAGACGAGCCACGGGAGAGAAGGTGTCAAAGTAATCAACCCCATAGGTCTGAGTAAAGCCCTTAGCCACCAGGCGAGCTTTATAACGGTCCACAGTGCCATCTGGGCCAAATTTGACAACAAAGACCCAGCGACAGCCAACAACATCTGTATCAAAGGGAGGAGGGACAAGAGTCCAGGTACCCCGCTCTGTTAGGGTCGCCATTTCCTCATCCATGGCCATCTTCCAGTGAGGAATAGCAAGGGCCTCCTGGTAGGAACGAGGTGTGGTAGTGGCAGAGATAGCCAGCGCAAAGGCCCTGCGAGAAGAAGTAAGACGATCATATGAAACAACAGCCGCAAGGGGGTGTAGGGTACACGTCTGCACCCCTTTGCGAAGAGCTATAGGAAGATCCAGGTCGGCGGGCTCCTCGACATCTAGAGCATCCGTGGTAGAGAGAGCTGGCCCGGGAGGAGAGAGCGATGGCATCGGAGATGAGGGAGATGGAGGCGGAGAGAGAGGCGGAGGGAGAGGAGTGGGCGGAGACGGAGGAGGGGTGGATATCGTAATAGGAGACGAGGGAACGAACGGAATAACAGGAGAATCAGAGGTGGGGGGAAGAGAAGAGGAGTCATCCGAGAAGTAGGAGGCATTCTCGAAGAAGGTAACGTCAGCGGAGACGAACTGCTTACGAAGAACATGGTCAAAGCAGCAGTAGCCTTTCTGAGTGGTGGAGTACCCCAGAAAGACACATTTGGTGGAGCGAGGGGAAAGCTTATCACGGGTGGCAGATGGGGCATGCACAAAAGAAGTGCACCCAAAGATTCGGAGAGGGAGAGGAAAAGGCTCCTTGCCTGGATAAAGGATGGAAAAAGGGGTTTTTCCGTTGAGAACGGAGGAGGGAATGCGATTGATGAGATAGCAGGCAAGAAGAACAGCATATCCCCAATATGAGCGAGGGACATGCATTTGAGTCATCAATGTGCGAGCGACATCGAGGAGGTGACGGTTTTTTCATTCTGCCACCCCATTTTGTTGGGATGTATAGACACAGCTTGTCTGATGAATAACGCCATGTTGCACACAGAAGGAGGTAAAAGCATGACTTAAGTATTCTTTTGCATTATCAGAGCGAAAAGTTTTAATACCAATACCAAACTGATTTTTGATTAAATGATAAAAGGAGGTCCATACATTAAAAAGTTCAGAGCGATCTCGTAAGAGATAAACCCAAGTACATCTAGAAAAATCATCAATAAATGTTACAAAATAAGAACTACCCCGACCAACAGTAAGGGTAGGAGCAGGCCCCCAGATATCAGAGTGGACTAGATCAAACGGACGAGTGGAGCCCCGACCTTACTTCGGCGGGAATGAGGAACGGTGATGTTTGCCAAGTTGACATGCTTCGCAGTTGAGAGGAGTACTGGAGGGAGGGAGGTGGGGTAGAAGCTGATGTATAAGCCGTGGTGGAGGATGACCGAGACGGAGATGCCATTGGAGAAGATCCGTACAAGAAGAAGAGAAGGCGGACAAAGCGGAAACGTTGTCGAGAAAGTAGAGGCTGCCGCTCTCAGTCTCAGTAGCAATCGTCCGCTGGGAGCTCGGATCCTGAAAAGAACAAGAAGTGGGAGTAAACGTTACAGAACATTGAAGCTGCTTGCACAAAGAAGTAACCGACAATAGATTGTACGGAAACTTGGGCACATAGAGAGTGTCCGCTAGCCGAAGGGACGGAGTAACATGAACCACTCCAGACCCATGAACCGGGGAGGGAGAACCGTCGGCAATGAGGACCGGGGGCAACCGATCATGCTGTTCGAGGAGAGAGAAGCACTGAGGATTGCCCGTCATGTGATTAGTTGCACCGGAGTCGATAAGCCATTTACCTTGAGTGACCACGTGGGCACTACCTGATGATGTGACCACAGAAGCAGACGGCTTGGAAGAGGAGGCGGAAGAGTCACCCGAGGGGCGAAGATGGGGATGCTTCGTCCAGCAGCGGTCAGAAGTATGTCCGGTGCGACCACAGTGAGAGCAGTGGTAGCGGGAAGAAGGACGTCCGCCAGACTGATGACTGGGGCTACCATAGCCACTCCACTGAGTTTGATGAGCATAATTATCCGGTGGAGAAGGAGCGGGCAGAAGAGGGCGCTGAAGGAGAGAGGTGACAGCGGCGATGCGAGCAGCGGTGGCATCTAACGTAGGAGATTCCGCCTCACCCAGAATTTGTTGGCGGATCATGTCAACATGTCAACAACAAAACTCCAACAAACTCCCCCTCAAACTTGGCAGCACATGTCAAGTTTGCCTTTGAGCTTTAAGAACGTGTCCACCTTCAACGCCTTGGTAAAGATGTCCGCGACTTGCTCTCCGGTCGGACAATACTTGACCTCCACGGTCTTCAGCTCCACCTGCTCCCTAAGGAAGTAATACCTTGTTTTGATGTGTTTGCTACGCCCATGTAGCACAGGGTTCTTCGCGAGCTGGATGGCCAACATGTTATCCACCAACATGGTCGTTGGCCCATCCACTCTATGATGCAGACTCTCCAGGAGGTTCCTTAGCCAGATAGCTTGGCAGGTGCCAGCCGCCGCTGCAATGTACTCTGCCTCACATGACGATAGAGCTATCGTGGCCTGCTTCTTCGAGCTCCAAGAGAACACTCCCGTTCCCATGTTGAAAGCATATCCAGAAGTGCTCTTTCGGTCATTCACATCCCCGCCGTAGTCACTGTCCGAGTAACCTACCAGCGTCAGCTCCTCTTCGGTTGAGTACTTCAGCCTATGGCCTCTAGTCCCGTTGATATACCTCAGGATCCTCTTCGCTGCCGTGAAGTGGTCATCCTTTGGCTCTTCCATGTGCCTACTCACCACCTCGACCACATACATGATGTCTGGTCGGGTGAAGGTCAGGTAGCGTAGACTACCCACCAAGCTCTTGAACAAGGTAGAGTCCACCGCTCCTTCCTTAGAATCTTTGCTCAACTTCAGCCCTGGGTCAGCAGGAGTGGAGATAGGCTTGCTATCCTCCATCCTGAACTTCTTCAAGATTTCCTCCGTGTACTTCTTCTGGGAGATGAAGATCCCATCTTCTCCCTGCTTCACCTCCACCCCCAAAAAGTAGCTCAACTCTCCCAAGTCTGTCATCTCGAATTCTCTCTTCATCATACTTCGGAACTCCTCATACATCACCGTATTGTTTCCTGTGAAGATCATGTCATCCACATAGAGGCACACTATCATCGTATTGCCCTCCTTGTCCACCTTGGTGTAGAGTGCATACTTATGCGGGCTCTTCTGATAGCCATGCTTCTGCAGATAAGCATCTATCCTTCCGTTCCAAGCTCTTGCTCCTTGCTTTAGTCCATATAATGCCTTATCTAGCTTGCAGACCTTCCTCTCCTGCCCTTTCACTACGTACCCTGGAGGCTACTCGATGTACACATCCTCCTCCAGGTATCCATTCAAGTAAGCAGAGACCACGTCCATCTGCATTATCTTCTAGCCATGATGAGCCGCTAGTGCGATGATCAACCGGATGGTGTCTATTCGCGCTACGGGGGCGAACACCTCATCATAGTTGACTCCTTGGACTTGGCGGTAGCCCTTCACAACTAGCCTCGCCTTGTGCTTCTCCACGCCCCCATCTTTATTTTTCTTCACCTTATACACCCACTTCACCCCGAGGGGTTTGTGGCCTGCAGGTGCATCTACCAGCTTCCAGGTATCGTTCTTCTTGATGGAGGCGATCTCCACATCCATCGCCTTATTCTAACTTTTCTCCTTTGCAGCTTCATCATAGGAGCACGGCTCGACATCTGCCAAAAGACAATATAGTGAAAAATTGTTAAGGGCCGGTGCCGTATCCTCATAGATCTAATCCAGCCTCCTCATCCTGGGCTGAGGGCGATTGTCCTTGCTCCCACTGGTGCTTGCTCCACCAGAGCCGCCTCCACTTGTGCTTGCACCACTAAAGTAAGGGGTGAGAGCTCCCCCTGAACCTCTGCTAGGTGGTGATGGTGGCTCCGCTCCACCCATCTCAGCCTCAGCCTCTTCTCCACCTTCCTCCTCATCATCCTCGTAGAACATCCCCTTGATGCCTCTCATTTCTTCATCCTAGCTCCAGCTACTTCCTTCTTCAAACACCACATCCTATGAGATGATGGCCTTCTCAGTCACCGGGTTATACAACTTGTAAGCCTTGCTCGCAGGAGCGTAGCCAACAAAGATGCATCTCTTTCTCCAGTCATCTAACTTCCTCCTTCTCTGGTTCGGGATGTGAGCATAAGCAACACACCCAAAAACCCTCAGATGCTTCACACTAGGCTTCCACCCACTCCAAGCTTCAAATGGAGTCTTGAACTTCACACTCTTTATTGGACAACGGTTCAGCACGTAAACTGCCACCTGCACCGCTTCCGCCCAGAACTTCTTTGGCAACCCCTTGCCCTTCACCATACTCCTCGCCATGTTCATGATGGTAAGGTTCTTTATCTCCACCACGCCATTCTATTGAGGCGAGTATGCCGCCGTCAGCTGATGAGAGATCCCCCATTGCTTACAGTACTCATCAAACAGCCTAGAGGTGTACTCCCCACCCCTATCCGTTCTGAGCACCTTGAGCGGTTGACCACTCTCCTTCTCAGCCATCGCCCGGAACTCCTTGAACTTATCAAGTGCCTCAGCCTTCTCCCTTAGAAAGTACACCCAACACTTCCTGCTGAAGTCGTCGGTGAATGTGATGTAGTATCTGCTTCCACCTATTGAAGTAGTCTCAAACGGACCAGCGATGTCCGAGTGAACTAACTCCAACGGCCTTGTTGCTCTCTGGGACTTGCCACCCTCAAAAGTTTCTCTCCTTTGCTTCCCCTTCGTACATGCCTCACAGACCCTTTGAGGAGGTGTGATCATAGGCAGCCCATCCACCATCTTGGAACCTGACAGCAGCTTCAGGCCTGTGAACCCCAGATGGCCCATCCGGTGGTGCCACAGCCAAACCTCCTCCTCCTTTTCTATTCTCATGAGACACGCCGTCTCCTTGACATCCATGCTCAATATAAAGAGACGATTCGTCGTCATCTTCACCCTCACAACTTCCTTTCCTTGAACATCCTTCATGGCTAGGGTGTCATCCCGCAATAGGACTCGAGAGCCCTTTTCCACCAGCTGCCCAAGACTTAGGATGTTACTCCTCAAGCCTGGCACGTAAAAGACATCGTTGATGAGCACCTCCTTGCCATTCAACATGACTTCCACTACTCCTCTTCCTTCAACTGAGATCTTTGAAGCGTCGCCGAAACTGACCTCACCACCATTTGGTTCAAGGCTCGTAAACAGCTCCTTCTCTCCACACATATGGTTACTTGCTCCCGTGTCCAAGTACCATACTCCGTTCCTTCCACCTCCAGCTCCTTGGACGGTAAGGAACATCATCGGGTCACCTCCTATGTTACTAGCCTCTGCATAATGGTTGGCATCTCCTCCCTTCCTTGGAGCCCAACAGTCGTAGCTCATGTTCCCAAACTTGCTACAGTTGTAGCATTGGATTTGGGACATGTCTCCTCTTCCTCCTCTTCCTTGACCTCTGCCTTAGTCCCTTCCTTGTCCTCTGCCTTGGCCTCTCCCTTGGCCTCTTCGTCTTCCTCCTGCGTCGTGTCTCCAACCCTGAGGTTCTCCACCTCACGCTGGTTGTACTGATTCCTTCCAAAGTCTCTTCCACCTCTTCCTCCTCTACCTCTGCCTTGGTAGCCTCGGCCGCGTTGGCCTCCTTCTCTTCCTGAGCTCTCTCCAAAATTGAGCTGAGTCTGGAGTGCTTTCCCCAAGCCACTCGCTTCCTCATCATCCTGCACCATGCGGTACTCATGGGCTTGTAGCGAGCCTATAAGTTCATCAGCCGTCATCACGGTGAGATCCTTCGACTCCTCAATAGCCACCACCACATGTCGGAACTTCTTGGACATAGATCGCATGAGCTTCTCCATAAAGCTGACCTCGTCTATCGTCTCCCCGTTTCTCTTCATCTCATTCGTGAGCGTCCGCAGACGTATCACGTAGTCGCCAACCTTCTCCGAGCCTTGCATCCTCATCACCTCATATTGGGCTTGGAGGGATTGCAACTTCACCTTCTTTGCCTTGTCCACACCTTGCATGGAGCGCTGCAACACCTCCCATGCTTCTTTTGAGCTCACAGCTTCTGAGATCTTCTCGAGCGTGGCTTCATCGACTCCTTGGTATATTGTGAACAGTGCCTTCTTGTCCTTTTTTTCTCGCTTCCCTCAATGCCGTCTTCTGGGCATGGGTCAATGCCGCTTCTGCTTCGACAGTAATCTCTTCATACCCCTCCTCAACTATCTCCTATAGTTCCTTTGAGGTGAGTATCACCTTCATCTGAATACTCCAGTTTCCATAATTCGTCTGCATCAACTTGGGGACTTGCCCCGGCATAGCTCCACCAAACTCCATTTCTTCTATACTTCAAACCTTTCGAGCAACTTCCGAGGATCCGAACCTCGCTCTGATACCACTTGTTGGAAACGTGAATGGGTCCCCGTTTCGGACTACACCTCCAAAACACTTAGCACAAAAACCCACCGAGTAACCAGCGAGTTTGCCAACTCTAGCCGCCTACCCGCGCGAGCTCCCACCTGCGAGATGACCAACGCGAGACCGCCACACAAAACCTACTCGCCAACACTTCTGCGAGATCTCGCCTCCACGCGAGCTCCACTCAGCAACCCGGTGAGACCACCACTCGCAAACACCTACTCGGCAAACTCTTTCTCGCGCGGCCACACTCTTCTATCCACGCGAGTACACCACGACGAGCTCGCACTCCTCAACTGCCGAGACCAATCCTCGGGCGAGTCCTCCAGCTCGCGAGAAACAACAATTGGTGAGACCGCAACCCGCTTGGCGAGATGGACCAGTCCGCACGGTTACAAACTTCTAACCGCCGGACACAACTTTCACTCCTCTAGCGCTGCTGCGCTCTCCCTCTCTCTCAAGTCCGAAACACACAACTTTGGAGAATTTTTCTTATCTTCTATTTCCGCACACAAAACATACAAAGGGGGGCTTTTTATAGGCAAACAAAAACAACCTCTCAACTACCTATTAATTACAAACTCTCTCTCTCCTTATTAAAACACAATAAAGCAAATACATAACTCTCATGCATGTGGGGCCCGGTCAACATGTCAACAACAAAACTCCAACAGGGCCGACAGGTTCGCAGTCGTAAATGCTATAGGAGCTTGTGCATTTATAAATGTATATAAATATATATATATATATATCTTTATTATATAAAACAATATAGCATTTTTAAAGCACACCACCGAATGAATCCGGACAGTCCGATCAAGCAACTTCAATTTCTGGTCGTTGGATTCAAGAGAGGAGGGCTGCCAATATCCAAATCCCCCTTTTAAACACTGCTCACGCCTCCAGAAATCCTGATACCCATTTCCGCCTCCCGTGCGTTCATGGTTCACCACCTGTTGCCGGCAGCTCTGCCGCCGGCAGCCTGCCCAATGCCCACCGGGGGGTGGAGGGGGGGGGGGTCGCCAACCTCCGGCGAACCCGCCGGGGGTTGTCTGACGAAGAGCGATTCCTTATGGTATATGTTTGTGCCTTCGAGAAATGTGCCTGGAGATGCGATTTCTTATGGTATATGTTAATGCCTTCGAGAAATATGCGACAAGATGTGGTTCCTTATGATATATGTTTGTGCCTTCGAGAAATATGTCTCGAGATGTGATTCCTTATGGTATATGTTTGTGCCTTCGAAAAATGTGCCTCGAGATGTGATTCCTTATGGTCTATATTTGTGCCTTCGAGAAATATGTCTCGAGATGTGATTCCTTATGGTACATGTTAGTGCCTTCGAGAAATGTGCCACAAGATGTGATTCCTTATGGTATATATTTGTGCCTTCGAGAAATGTGCATCGAGATGCGGTTCCTTATGGTATATGTTTGTGCTTTCGAGAAATGTGCCTCGAGATGCGATTCCTTATGGTATATGTTTGTGTCTTCGAGAAATGTGCCTCGAGATGCGATTCCTTATGATATATGTTAATGCCTTCGAGAAATGTGCGACAAGATGTGGTTACTTATGGTATATGTTTGTGCCTTCGAGAAATATGTCTCGAGATGTGATTCCTTATTGCATATGTTTGTGCCTTTGAGAAATGTGCCTCGAGATGTGATTCCTTATGGTCTATATTTGTGCCTTCGAGAAATGTGCCTCGAGATGTGATTCCTTATGGTCTATATTTGTGCCTTCGAGAAATATGTCTCGAGATGTGATTCCTTATGGTACATGTTAGTGACTTCGAGAAATGTATCACAAGATATGATTCCTTATGGTATATGTTTGTGCCTTCGAGAAATGTACATCGAGATGCGGTTCTTTATGGTATATGTTTGTGCTTTCGAGAAATGTGCCTCGAGATGCGATTCCTTATGGTATATGTTTGTGCCTTCGAGAAATGTGCCTCGAGATGCGATTCCTTATGGTATATGTTAATGCCTTCGAGAAATATGCGATAAGATATGGTTCCTTATGGTATATGTTTGTTTCTTCGAGAAATGTGCCTCGAGATGCGATTCCTTATGGTATATGTTTGTGCCTTCGAGAAATGTGCCACAAGATGTGATTCCTTATGGTCTATATTTGTGCCTTCGAGAAATATGTCTCGAGATGTGATTCCTTATGGTATATGTTTGTGCCTTTGAGAAATGTGCCTCGAGATGCGATTCCTTATGGTATATGTTAGTGCCTTCGAGAAGTGACACCTCGAGATGCGATTCCTTATGGTATATGTTAGTGCCTTCGAGAAATGTGCCACAATATGTGGTTCCTTATGATACATGTTAGTGCCTTTGAGAAATGTGCCACAAGATGTGATTCCTTATTGTATATGTTTGTGCCTTCTAGAAATGTGCATCGAGATGCGGTTCCTTATGATATATGTTTGTGCTTTCGAGAAATGTGCCTCGAGATGCGATTCCTTATGGTATATGTTTGTGCCTTCGAGAAATGTGCCTGGAGATGCGATTCTTTATGGTATATGTTAATACCTTCGAGAAATGTGCGACAAGATGTGGTTCCTTATGGTATATGTTTGTGTCTTCAAGAAATGTGCCTCGAGATGCGATTCCTTATGGTATATGTT
Source organism: Platanthera zijinensis (assembly GCA_039513925.1). Classification (NCBI taxonomy): domain Eukaryota; kingdom Viridiplantae; phylum Streptophyta; class Magnoliopsida; order Asparagales; family Orchidaceae; genus Platanthera; species Platanthera zijinensis. Next base: position 41,177,976 of record CM077092.1, on the reverse strand, counting down.
TATGCCTTCGAGAAATGTGCCTCGAGATGCGATTCATTATGGTATATGTTAGTGCCTTCGAGAAATGTGCCACAAGATGTGGTTCCTTATGGTACATGTTTGTTCCTTCGAGAAATGTGCCACAAGATGTGATTCCTTATGGTATATGTTTGTGCCTTCGAGAAATGTGCATCGAGATGCTGTTCCTTATGATATATGTTTGTGCTTTCGAGAAATGTGCCTCGAGATACGATTCCTTATGGTATATGTTTGTGCCTTCGAGAAATGTGCCTCGAGATGCGATTCCTTATGGTATATGTTAATGCCGTCGAGAAATGTGCGACAAGATATGGTTCCTTATGGTATATGTTTGTGCCTTCGAGAAATGTGCCTCGAGATGCGATTCCTTATGGTATATGTTTGTGCCTTCGAGAAATGTGTCACAAGATGTGATTCCTTACGGTCTATATTTGTGCCTTCGAGAAATATGTCTCGAGATGTGATTCCTTTCGGTCTATGTTTGTGCCTTCGAGAAATGTGCCTCGAGATGCGATTCCTTATGGTATATGTTAGTGCCTTCGAGAAGTGGCACCTCGAGATGCGATTCCGTATGGTATATGTTAGTGCCTTCGAGAAATGTGCCACAATATGTGGTTCCTTATGATACATGTTAGTGTCTTCGAGAAATGTGCCACAAGATGTGATTTCTTATGGTATATGTTTGTGCCTTCGAGAAATGTGCATCGAGATGCGGTTCCTTATGGTATATGTTTGTGCTTTCGAGAAATGTGCCTCGAGATGCGATTCCTTATAGTATATGTTTGTGCCTTCGAGAAATGTGCCTCGAGATGCGATTCCTTATGGTATATGTTAATGCCTTCGAGAAATGTGTGACAAGATATGGTTCCTTATGGTATATGTTTGTGTCTTCGAGAAATGTGTCTCGAGATGCGATTCCTTATGGTATATGTTTGTGCCTTCGAGAAATGTGCCTCGAGATGCGATTCATTATGGTATATGTTAGTGCCTTTGAGAAATGTGCCACAAGATATGGTTCCTTATGGTACATGTTAGTGCCTTCGAGAAATGTGCCACAAGATATGGTTCCTTATGGTACATGTTAGTGCCTTCGAGAAATGTGTCACAAGATGTGATTCCTTATGGTATATGTTTGTACCTTCGAGAAATGTGCATCGAGATGCGGTTCCTTATGGTATATGTTTATGCCTTCGAGAAATGTGCCTCGAGATGCGATTCCTTACGGTATTTGTTTGTGCCTTCGAGAAATGTGCCTCGAGATGCGATTCCTTATGGTATATGTTAGTGCCTTCGAGAAATGTGCCACAAGATGTGGTTCCTTATGGTATATGTTTGTGCCTTCGAGAAATATGCCTCAAGATGTGATTCCTTCTGGAATGTAATTGTGCTTTCAAAAAAAGGTGCCTCGAGACGTGATTCCTCCTAGAATGTGTTCGTGCCTTTGGGATGTATGCCATGATAAGATATCGGATGGCTGACGAGTTTCACTCCGAGGCAACCCGCATGGTGGATGGTCTTGGAAGATATCCCGTGCAAAATAATAGAACTACGTTGGTCTGAGACCATACACATAGTGATACGGAGTACGTAGGTGGTGGTCATGGGAAGACCGCCTCGACCCAAAATAGAAATTCCATATCTACCTCCCTTAAAAATACTATTACACTCGATGCTATTAGAGATTGGATTCTTTACGTGGTTTTAATAATTTTTCATTTATACAGGTGACATGTGCAGATAAAGGATATCACCCAAAAGGAGCAGGCTTAATCAAGTTTCGGTATCGAGTTTCTGTGAAGGGTAATCTTCAGCTATGAGACTATGCATTCTGCTTCCCGTTTAAGGTGCACCTATTAGTAGTGACTTCTGCAGGGAAACTACTTCCCCATACTTTAGTATGCATTGTTGTTCGCTTAACATCATCGTCAGTATGCGATAGGGGGAAACTAAAGGGAGATGATCAGGATGGGTGTGTCACCGTTACTCCTTCGGCGTCATGTATTAGCGGTGGTGTGCGGTATGATCCCCCTATTTGTGTTGGTTTTCGTTAAACGAGGGGAGGAGGTCTTACAGGGGACACCACTTCCATGTGTTTGTGGAGAGTCTACCCACAAATGCCAAAACGAAGGACTTCACATGTCCAAGGAAGGGAATTGTTACCTTTGAAGTTCGCTTCGGTGTCATGGGAGAGAATCTAATCGGATGAAAATGCCCGCTACGGCTTTGCCTCCGTAGATCTGAACTCGCTTCGCAAATCTGAGCTCTGAAACTCCAATGGCGGCGAGATCTCCTTTGACCGACGCTCCTCCTCCTTTCTCCAACCGCTAAGAATTAGGGCTCAAAAGAAATGAAGTGAAAACGCCACTCCTTAGGATTTAAACCGAGCTACCGTCGCGCGGTAACTAGCTACCGTTGCACGGTATCTCAATCGAAGGCACGATTTGCGTGCCCACCGCCAAAGACCTCCAATCATAGGTCGACACATGGCCATGCTGTAACTATCCTGCTACCGCCGCACGGTAACCCACTACCGCTGCGCGATAAAAAGGCGCTAATTACAAAACCAGCCACTACTGCCATACGACAACAACCTACCGTCGCACGGTAGATGATGTGTTGTATCAACTCGACGCTCTCGACGTTCTCGATGAACTGACGCTACAGCCCCGCGGTATTGCTACCGCCACGCGGTACCTCGCAGAGGGGTATCCCTAAAAAACAACTTTGCTACCGCCGGTGTTAACCCTATCGTCGGGCGGTATCTCACAGAAATTATTTCCTGCTTCAGGAAACTTGGGGTGTTACATCGTGCTCCTATGACACCTTCTCACGACCATAGTTATCCCAACGGACTTTGACCATTCTGATCTCTTTGTTCCGCAATCGTTTGATCTCTGTGTCCTTGATTTGAATGGGCTCGAATTTCGTCGTCAACCCACTATTGACCGACACTTGATCTGTAGAAACCACTTGTATATGCTCTTGAACCGCCTTCCGCAACACCAATATGTGAATCACATCGTGCAAACCACTTAGCTCTGCGGAAATAGCAAGCTGATAGGCACCTTCACCAATCCACTCAATGATTTCAAATAGCCTAAGGTATCTCAGATTCAGCTTTTTCAAGCTTCAAATCCTAGATACACCCTTGAACGAATTTGTCTTGAGATGCACCCAATCATCCACCGCAAACTCCACATTTTAGTGTCTAGCGTTGTAGTACTTTGCTTATCTATCTTGAGCAATCAGCAATCGCTCTCGAATCAAATGTATCGTTAAAGTCACATCTTCGACGTCTTTACGTTTAAACAACTTTGATTCACTCGTTTCTATCCAAGCTAAGGGAGTACGACACTTCCTACTGTATAAGGCCTCGAAGGAATCCATTTGAATACTTAGGTAGTTATTACTGTAGATGAATTCTATCATATAGAGATGGTACTCCCACCTCTTCCCGAAATCTAAGGCGCACATGCGAGAAATATCTTCCATCTCTCTGTTTACCCACTCGGTCTGACCATCCGTCCGAGGATGAAAGGTCGTGTTGAACTTCAGCTTGGTACCCAATAGTTGATGAATAAGTCTCCAGTCATTTGATATGAAACTCCCATCTTGGTCACTAACGATGCTACGGGGCATACCGTACAATTGTACAAACTATTTAACATAAAGTTTGGCCAACTTTTCCACTGAATCGTCCCTCCGATTTGGAATGAAGTGTGACACTTTTATCAACCGGCCCATGATCAACCAAATGACATCATTTTTGCGTTGGTATCTCTACAAACCATACACGAAATCCATTGATATGTCGTCAAACTTCCACTCTGGTATTGGTAATGATTTCAGGAGACCACCTGGTTTTTGACATTCAGTCTTTGCTAGGGGAAAGTATGACACTTCGTCATATAAAAAGCTATATTCTTCTTCATCCCTAGCCACCAAAATAGTTTTTTTATATCCTTGAACATCTTTGTGCTCCGATCCCCAGGTGGATAGAGTAATTTGTAAAGTGTGCCTCACACATTAATTCCTCTCACAATTTGTCAACGTTTGTGACACACAACCGACTGTCCTTCCTCAAAAGACTGTTGTCAATAGAAAACTGTGAAATTGACCCATCCACAATTTCTGCCGTAAAATGCTTCATGCTCTCGTCAAGCTCCAACGCCCGTAGAATCCTATCCGCGAGGTCGTATTGCACCTTTGTCCAATTTAAGCATGTATTTGCGCTCGTCCTCCCGTCAACATAAGAGATGTCCAAAGCCTCCAACTCATGAATCTGATGCTCGTCATGCATCTGCAACCAATTTGCTTGTGTTGGAGCCTTCTGACTTAGCTTATCCACAACTATATTTCCCTTCCCGGGAGTGTAATGAATCTCAAAGGTATAGTCCCATAGGAACTTCATCCACCTTCGTTGTCGCATATTTAGATCCTTCTGATGTAACATAAACTTTAAGTTCTTATTGTCCATAAAGATGTCGACCTTCACGCCATATAAATAATGTCGCCACAGCTTAGGATCGAATATCACTATCGCCAAATCCAAGTCATGAACTGGATAATTCCTCTCATGCACTTTCAGTTGGCGTGAGTCATAAGCTATAACCTTTCCAAACTACAGCAGAACGCAGCCTAAGCCACTCGCTGAGGTATTACTATAAATCCCATAGCCTTATGCACCATATGGCGAACTCAAAACAGGCGTTGTGGTTAGATGACTTTTCAACTCCTCAAAAGCTCGCGTGCACTCGGGCGTCCAAATGAACTTCTGATTCTTCCTTGTCAATGTAGTGAGAGGTAAAGCAATTCTCAAAAAGTTCTCTACAAAGCGCCTATAATAGCCGACAAGTCCAAGCAAACTCCTGACTTTCACTAGAAAAAAAAAAGTATAGGCCACTCTCGTATCGCAACTATCTTCACTAGATCTACAACAATACTCTCTCCACTAACTATATGACCAAGAAAAGCAACTAAAGATAGCAAAAACTCACACTTAGAGAACTTGACATATAGTTGATTCTTCCTTAGGGTATGTAGAACCAATCTCAAATGATTCGTATGATCCTCTTCTGACTGAGAGTATACCGGTATGTCATCAATAAAGACGATCACAAGCATGTCCAAATACTCTCTAAAGGTCCTGTGCATCAAGTATATAAACACTTATGGTGCATTAGTGATCCCAAAAGGCATCATAGTAAATTCATAATGCTCATAATGCGTATTAAATATTGTCTTGGGAATATCACTTTCCCGAATCCTCAACTGGCAATAGCCGGACTTTAAATCCAACTTCAAATAGACAGTTGATCCAACCAGCAGATAAAATAAATCTTCGATTCGTGGAATCATATACTTGTTCTTCTTTGTCATCTTGTTCAGTTCACGATAGTCAATGCATAGATGCAAGCTTCCGTCCGTCTTCTTTACAAAGAGGATTAGTACCCTCTAAGGTGACATACTTGGACGTATATAGCCTTGCTCTAGAAACTCCTGCAACTGAACCTTCAGCTCCGCCATCTCCTTTGGCACTACTCGGTACAGTAAGCATGACACAGGTTTTGTACCTAGCACCAACTCAATAGTGAAGTCGATCTCGCTGAGGTGGAATCCCGGGGAGATCTTTCAGAAACACATATGCAAACTACGATATAATGGAAATATCACTTAGACTTGAAATAGGCTCTACAACCTCCAATAGTGTGAACAATAACTCTGCACCCTTCTGAATCGCCTTGACCACTTGGAGAGCAGACATCACTATCTTGCTTGATCCTCACATTACGACAAATTTAGTCTCACATTCAGTGTTTTGTCCCAGTATGACTTCCTTTGAGTTGCAATCAATGCAGACACGCTACTCTGAGAGCAAGTTCATGCCAATGATCACATCACTATATTTGTCGATACAAAAGAAGGCACTCTGATACGCACCACAAAGTCCTCAGATAGAAAGGAATGAGAGGCTTCTATATCGAACAGTGCTCTCACCGGATGATCCAAAATAAGGACAAAGCCTGTCACAACATCACTTTGTTTAATGGCCTTATGTTGGCCGAGATTATATCCCTGGGGTTGCACTTGGGATGCAGTTGACTTCATTGCCTTTCCCATTTCAGCATACAATGCACCCGTATTTTTATCCACTTTGGACGAACAATCCAACAATCTCAAGCCATATATCCCACCTTGCCACATGTATAGCAAGTGAGCGGAATTTTCCCTATCATAACTTCAAAAATAGCAGAAGATGTTGGTACCGCAAACCTAGCCTTCTTCCTCCACTGTCCTTGACCAGATTTCGCCGAACTCGGCACTCTAAACTCTAGCTTCTTCACCTCCAAGTCATTCTTACACTGCACACACTTCATATCTTACTCCAGGGATCGAGTTGTATTGACCAATGTTAGAAAACCATGCGTCATCGAACCTGAGAGAAGTAACCTTAGATAGTTGTACAGTCCTTCATAAAACTGATTGGTCTTTCGCTCCTCGTCTGTAAACATAAATCTTGCATACCGCCCTAACTTTGTAAACACTTGAAAGTAGTCATCCACAGAACTCTCGCCCTGAGTTAACCTTTAGAACTGATTCTCCATCATGATCCTCTGTGCAGATGGGAGATATCTCGCAAAAAATTGCCTCAAAAACTCTCCGTCGAGACCTCCATCAACTACCGAGCAGTAAACTTGTGCAACTCCAATTCATCCCACTATATCCTTGCCTCTCCATATAATAGGAAGGTAATCACAGTGACTTTTTGTCACTCCTCCATTTTCATTGCCTTTATGGTTCTCGTTATTCTTAAGAGCCAATCCTCAGCTTGTGTTGGAGTTCCAGTACCCGGAAACACAGAAGGGTTGAAACTTATCACATGCATCAATTTATTTTTTTTGTTACTCGTCTGCGGCCACTGACTCCACAACCACTTGTCTCACTACCATAGGCTTAACTACGCCAACTGGCTCCTGGGCCACCCTAGGGGTAGGAGGCTATACTTGCCCTCCTGCTTGCACATTGATTAGCACAAACCTTGCTTCAACAACCAATCTTATAGTTTCAATAAAAGGAGGAGGTGTAGGAACCTCAGCTGGTGCAATACTCACCGTAGATCAAACTTCCCTAATGGGCTTCTCCAGTACGTAAACAAAAGATAACCATCACCAATCCAGACCAATCTATCCAGATGAGCTTCTCACAACATGTCTATTCTGTACTTCGATTCTGGATTCTATATGCAATTTCTACCTGGAATACTTTGTATCGACCCGCCGGAAATCCCTTCGTTCTCCACCAATTAGTGGGGGACTTCATGCAAATATGCCAAATTAAGGACTTCACAAGTCCAAGAAGGAAGATCGTTTCCCTTGTCAATCGTTTATGATCCATAATCTTGCACTTGATTCGGATGGAAATGATCGCAGCACTTTTCTCTCCACGGATCTAGCTTCGGCTTACTACCCCGATCACAGGAACGCTTCCTAAGCTCTTCCCAAGGACTGGTTCAACCTTCTCCTTCCTCATCTTCTTTCTCTTCTTCTCTCTTCTTTATCCTTTTCCCAAAATACAAGAAAGAGAGAGTAAGGAATAGAATGAGAAGTTCTAACCTCTTTACAACCTCTTAGCACTCCAGACCGCACTATCAGCCACAAGATCTCCACCTCCTAAAGAGTGGATGACCATGATTCATTGAGCTCATATTTTAGATAGCTACCACCTTGCGGTAACTCGCTACCGCTTCGCGGAAACATAGGCAGTGGCGGTGGTCTTATCCAACACCGCTCTGCCGCTCAACAATCAGCTCAACACGTCATGACACATGGTATCCTACCGCCAGCGATACCTATACCATCGAGTGGTACCTTCCATAAATAATGGTTGAATTAATTCATTGACTACCGCCACGCGGTATCCCACTATCGCCGGGCAGTACCATCCAGAGATGCTAAAATTTTATCAGCTGGATACCGCTAGCGTTAGCTCTACCGCCCGACGATTACCTCTAGTGACCATCTTTATGTTGTTTTCAGGAAATTTGGGGAATTACACAAACACTGATAGCTTCTTCGACCAAGGCGGTAGAATTCATAGCATGTTATGGGTCATCCAATCATATGATATGACTACAAAATTTTATCACTAGACTGCGCATTTTGGATGGTGTTGAAAGGCCGCTCAAGTTGTTTTGTGGTAATTAGTCTGCAATGATGTATTCCAATAACAATAATAGTACCTCTAAATCTAAGCACATAGAGATTAAGATCCTAATTGTTAAAGAAAAGTTCAAAGTGGTCAGATGTCTATAGTGCATATTGAGACAAATTCATGTTAGTAGATCCACTTATTAAGGGATTGACACCAAAGGTCTTTCATGAGCATACTGCTCATATGAGTAGCATACAATTAGAGGATATATTGTATTAGTGAGAGTTTGTATTTTTATGTTTATTTATTTTAGACATTTTTATGATTGTGGTTCTATAGAATAAAGTATTTATTGCACTCCGAATGTAATTGTTCTGATCTCACTAAATTTAAAGTAGGACCAGTTAGAAATAGGCATGTCAAGATCACATTACATATAATTTTCATGTCACACAGCCATACTTATTCTATGTAATTGGTTATGCACAAATATGTGACCATAGATGAGTCTAACTATGATTATTGTAGCAAAGATCTCCTTGATCCTATGTGTGTTTAGTCATGAATCAATTGGATGAAACATTTGTGGTAATGACGATATTTTTTGAGCTCATAAGGTTATCAAGTAATGCACAATTAAGAACTTAACATATGTTGGCTCAAGTGGGAGAATGCTAGAGCTAATAATCATGTGGGCCAAATATATTAATTATACACATTACTGGACTGTCATTAACATTGAACCAAATTTAGATGATCTAATTAATTTGGTCGAATACGTTTTATATTGTATGGATGGTTCAAATTATGTGTGGATACTGTGCGTCGTTTACGTTTATATGATGAGCTTAAATATAAAACAGTCGCATTAGGTTTTGCTATAAATAAGTTATGATCCTCGGGTCACAAGGCATCATATCATTCACTCTCATTCAGTCCTAGCCCCCCATCTCTAGAGCAAGCATAAGGAGGAAGAGAAGAAGTCATCTTCTTCATCAGGACCTTGTAGACTTAAAGATCTATGACCGCAATAATCCATCCTCATGGATTAAGGTATGCTTCAGCTCCTGATCTCATCTCGATATTTTGACCATCTCTCTCAGTCATGGATTCTCAGATTCTCCCCAACAGGTTTTCATCCAGTTGACGAGGTTTCCACGGTAAAAATTGCTTTGTCAGCTTTCCCTTTTTTCTTTGACTGTTTGCGCGTTCGATCGCTCCCGGGATAGGACGGTCCTATTTAGTCTGGTCTACCGAAATCTCGAGTGACCCGCAACAATATTCAATAATTATTTTTCATCATAATTTTACAAATTTTTTTTTTTAATGTTGCACTTGAGCAAAAAAAACAAATAGACAAAATATTACAATAGTTTCTTTAATTTTGGTCATACACTCATACTTCAAATAAAATTTTATTTTCCATTTCTTATAAATATGTTCTTTAATGTATAACACATATTCATCGAGAGTGGACCCACTCAACAAGAAGTTAAAGTCGACGGGTCAAGGCAGAGGTCAGAGTCAACATTCAAGAAAGTTGATGGTCTGAGGGAGTATGACGAGCCCCCTCGCATATTCGTCGGGTAGGCGACTAGAGTAGCTACTCGCCCAAGTGTGTGAGTTCCCCCAGAAGTCGCCTAGTGATCGGTGGGGGGTTGGGCTATAAATAAGACCCCCACCCCTTTGATTTGCCTATAAATAAGACCTCATGGGTACAAAGATGTGGATCTCCGAATTTTGCAAAAGATCTCGACCACGGACTTTAGTTGTGAGATAGTGACTGATGACTAATAATTTAGTCATCATTTTGGGTCAATATTTAATTAGATATTTTAATAAATTATTGCATTCATTTGTTGTTTTTATATATTTTGTAAAAATAAAATTTTATGTCATAAACTTATACATATTTGCATTTGGTAGGATTACGGCAGGCCTGGGGGGTTTTTAAGACATGTCCCGCTGTCACGTATACAAGTCAAGTTCATCAGATTGGAGCCCTGTCGACCACCTTCACATGGTGATTTCACCACCAACCCGAGCTCCTCCGGCCACACATGCAGGGTACCATACATTATATATATATGTATACGAATATGTTTATATATATATATATATATATATATATATATATATATATATATATATATATATATATTAATCAAAACTCTGACCACCTGTTAATAATTAGTTGTAAATGTTCAAATCTTGACTGTTTTCCTATTTTACCGTTTTTTCTGAATTTGCCTTTATTATTTTAGGCCGTTTATTTCTCCTTGATTAGGCATTTGTTTTGCCTTAATTAGGTGTTAAAGTGTTTTAGGCGTTTTCATTGTTTTAGGCGTTAGGAGTTACTTATGTCTTGAGTTTTTTAGGAGTTAATTCCTTTCAGTTTTATTTTTCTTCTTCATCTATATAATGGAGTGTTTACTGAATGCAAAATATCAAGAAAATCTGAAGCTTTCTTCCAAATTAGTGTGATGTCTTTAGTTATTCTCTAACAATTGGTATCAGAGCGGAGCAACTATGGCGGAGACATCTTCAAAACACGATGGGTTCCATGGAACCTTCAAATACCCGGTGCTCACGAGGAGCAACTATGGCGTTTGGGCTATCAGAATGAGGGGGATCCTCGATGTTCAAGATGCGTTGGAGGCGGTGGAACCAATCGATCCAACGGCGGAAGTGGATGCAAAAAAGAACAAAACAGCTTTTTTGGCCATCCAACAAGCACTTCCAGATGACGTTCTCCAGATGGTTGCGGAGAAGAAAACTGCGAAGGAGATATGGAACATGCTTAGGATGATGTACCAAGGCACGGACCGCGTCAAGGATGCAAAGATCCAAACTCTGCAGACTGAGTTTGAGATGCTTCGCATGAAGGAGACGGATTCAATAGATGATTTCACAATGAAGCTCACCACCAACGTCAACATGCAAAGGGCGTTAGGAGGAGAGGTAGCGGAGGCTGCGGTTGTGAAGAAGTTCTTGCGATCCGACCCATCGAAGTTCATCCAGATTGCTTCGACGATAGAGCAATTTGGCGACTTCACGACGATGACCGTGGAGGAAGTTGTCGGTCGTCTCAAGACTCATGAAGAGCGTGTTGGTGGGGCTACCAACAAAGACGAGGAGAAACTCCTCTTGATGATGAGGGAGTTTATGGCTCGTGACAAGAAGCCATCCAATGGTGGAGGACACCAAACCGGCGGCCGTGGAGGCCGTGGCCGTGGACGAGGGCGAGGCGGACAACATTGCAACAACGACCGACGAGAAGGTCAAGATCGCAATAACGGTGTTAAAGACAAGTCAAAAGTCGAGTGCTACTATTGCCACAAGATGGGCCACTTTGCCTCGGAGTGCCGCTCAAAGAAGAAGGACAAAGAGGAGAAAGTGCACATGACCGAAGCCTTCGAGGATCTTGAACCGGCCCTTTTATTGGCGGAGGGCGAAGAAGATCACTTGAAAATGGTATGTTCTAATCTTCTCCTTAATGACGAGAATGTGAAACCAAGCATTTTTCCCGGCGACGTGGAGAAATCAGATTTGTACCTTGATACGGAGGCTAGCAACCATATGACGGGTTGCAAGGATTACTTCTCCTCGCTAGATGAGACGGTGAGAGGCAAGGTAAAGTTTGGCAATGGCTCTTCGGTGGAGATATGCGGTCAGGGAGCAGTCTTCTTCAAAGACCAAAAGGAAAAGCACAAAGTCTTTACCAACGTCTACTATATCCCGAAACTCCGCACAAACATTGCGAGTTTGGGACAATTGGAGGAGAACGGATGCAAGATCGTCATGGAGAACGGATTCTTGTGCCTATTCGATCAAGATAGGCATCTCTTGGCGAAGGTGGAGAGGTCCAAGAATTGTCTCTACATCCTAAATATGAAGATGGATGCTCCGGTGGCCTTGCTAGCGGAGAAGTACAAAGACGAGGCGTGGCTATGGCATGCAAGATGGGGACATCTCAATTTTCGGGCACTTCATGATATGGGACGTTTCAAGATGGTGGAGGGGATGCCCTCCATTGAGCACTCACAAGAACTTTGCGACGGGTGCTTGGTGGCGAAGCAAAGGCGATTACCATTTCCGAACGTTGCGGCGGATCGTGCATCAATTCCTCTTCAAATGGTGCATGGAGATTTGTGCGGACCCATCAATCCGGCCACCCCTGGAGGTAAACAATACTTCTTCTTGCTAGTAGATGATCATAGCAGGTTTATGTGGGTGTAGTTATTAAAATCCAAGGACGAGGCTCTGGATGAATTCAAGAGGCTAAAGGCGCGAGCGGAGATGGAAACGGAGTTCAAAGTGAAGGGATTCCGTAGCGATCGAGGTGGGGAGTTCACATCCAAGGGGTTTGATGCCTATTGTGAGGAAGTCGGGATCAAACGATTCCTCACAACCCCTTACTCTCAGCAACAAAACGACGTGGTGGAGCGCCGCAATCAAACAATTATGGGGATGGTTCGGAGTCTTCTCAAGTGCAAAACGTGCCTATAAAGTTTTGGGGAGAAGCGTTAGCAATCGCGGTGCATCTTCTCAACCGGGCGGCTACTCATAGTGTTGTTGGGAAGACGCCTTATGAGGCATTCTACGGAAGGAAACCAAAAGTGCACCACCTTCGCACTTTTGGTTGCCTTGCATATGCGAAGACGACGAAGCCAAATCTCACGAAGCTAGCGGATAGAAGCACGCGGATGGTGTTTATCGGCTACGAGGCAAGTTCTAAAGCCTATCGACTGTTCAACCCAACAACCGACAAACTGGTGATCAATCGGGGTGTTATTTTCCACGAAGAGACGAAGTGGGAGTGGGAGGAGAAAAGCCTTGAGGAGCTCTCTGTCCAAGGTCCAATTTTTTTTCGCGTGCGAGGGATCTGAAGGTGGATTTGGAGATCAGCTAGAACTGGGCCCCCAAAATTTGGAGGCAACCGGGGCCGGAACAAGTGTTGTCGCAGCCCCATCAGGTGCGTCCACTGCACCCCAGGCTGCTTCAGGCACGAACCTCGAGACTCCATCTCCTGCACACAACAACTCCCCAGAAACTTCACCGCATCTTCAGTTGGGATCTCCTACCTCGTCAACCTCACAGAGCGGGTCTTCTTCCGACTCGAGTGAACCGATTCGATTTCGGTCGCTTGAGGAGATTTACCGCAAAACTGAAGAAATGGAATTGCAGTAGGAGGAGGCTGGACTTTGCCTCTTCACAGCAGGAGAGCCAGCAACGTTTGAGGAAGCCAAAGACGAACCATGTTGGAGACGAGCTATGGAAGAGGAGCTAAGTTCCATCCGGGACAATGACACTTGGGAAATCACCACCCTTCTGAATGGTCAAAAGTCCATTGGACTCAAGTGGGTCTTCAAGACAAAGCGAGATCCAGAGGGGAACATCGTGAAGCATAAAGCTCGGCTTGTGGCAAAGGGGTATGTGCAGCGACATGGGGTTGACATCAACGAGGTGTTTTCACCCGTGGCAAGATTAGAGACGGTCTGTTTGCTCATTGCTTTGGCAGCAAAGGAAGGATGAGACATCCACCACATGGGTGTCAAATCGGCGTTTCTCAACGGGGATCTAGTCGAAGAGGTATACGTCTCTCAACCCCCAGGTTTTGTCATTGCTGGAGAAGAGCACAAGGTGCTTAAGCTCAAGAAGGCGTTGTATGGCCTTCGACAAGCCCCGCGGGCTTGGAATTTCAAGCTAGATCAAAGTCTATCCTCATTGGGCTTTGAGAGGAGTCCGACTGAGCACGCCGTCTACAAGCGAGTTGTGGGAGATTCCAACTTGCTGGTTGGAGTCTATGTGGATGATCTCATAATCACCGGGTCAAGCGGCGTGGAGGTGAACAAGTTCAAAGCTCAGATGAAGGAACTTTTCTGCATAAGCGATCTCGGATTGCTCACTTACTACTTGGGGATAGAGGTATCCCAAATGCCTCAGGAAATCACTCTTTGTCAATCTTCGTACACATTAAAAATTCTTGAGAAATTTGGGATGCGAGACTGCAATAGCGCACAAGCTCCAATGGAACCAAGGCTCAAATTGAGCAAGACCGGCGATTATCCTTTGGTGGATCCTACGGAGTATAGGAGCGCAATAGGATGCTTGAGATATTTGGTAAATACGCGTCCGGATATTGCATATGCCGTTGGGATAGCGAGCAGGTTCATGGAGAAGCCCAATACCCAGCATTTTGCGGTGGTGAAGCAGATTTTGCGGTATCTGAAAGGTACAAGCAGGTTTGGTCTTTCTTATGAGAGGAATCTTTGTGGAGGAACGAACTAATTGGCTACTGCGACAGTGACCATGGAGGGAGCATTGATGATAGAAAGAGCACTACGGGAGTCGCATACTTCCTAGGCCGGAACATCATCACTTGGATGTCGCAGAAGCAACGGGTTGTAGCCTTATCTTCTTGCGAGACCGAATATATATCAGCTTCGATTGCAGCACATCAAGGAGTATGATTACTCAACCTACTCGATGATATTCGGAAGCGGATTAGGTGCAAGGCAACTCTCTTTGTTGACAACAAGTTGGCAATTGCACTAACCAAGAACCCCGTGTATCATGATCGGTCAAAACACATTGATACTCGTTACCACTACATTCGGGACTGCGTGGAGCGTGAGATGATCGAGGTCGAGTATGTACGTACTAACGACCAGCTTGCTGACATGTTCACTAAGGCACTCGCAAGGAACAAGTTCGTTGAAATGCGGGAGCGACTTCGAGTGTGTGACGTGAAGGACAAACTAATTAGGGGTTGAATGTTAATAATTAGTTGTAAATGTCCAAATCTAGACTGTTTTCCTATTTTATCGTTTTTTTTAATTTACCTTTATTGTTTTAGGCCGTTTATTTCTCCTTGATTAGGCATTTGTTTTGCCTTAATTAGGTGTTAAAGTGTTTTAGGCATTTTCATTGTTTTAGGCGTTAGGAGTTACTTCTGTCTTGAGTTTTTTTGGAGTTAATTCCTTTCAGTTTTATTTTTCTTCTCCATCTATATAATGGAGTGTTTACTTAATGCAAAATATCAAGAAAATCTGAAGCTTTCTTCCAAATTAGTGTGGTGTCTTTAATTGTTCTCTAACACCACCTCGGTCAGCCAACTCCACCTCCTCCATGGAGCGCCACCACCGCGCACCATTCCAAGTGCAGCACCTCCTCCAAGTGCAGCACCTCCTCCATATTGGAAGTTGAACTCGCCGCAGCCTTTGGAAACTGTTATCCGGTTGAAGTAATAAAGAGTATTTATATACTCGACACCGTTTCCTCTTCTGTCTAATTAAGTCCTTTAATTAATGTTGTTGCTTAGTATTCTCCCTGTACCTGCACTATAAAAGACCATGTATTAGCATCAGTTTTGTAATGGAAAACAAATATATTATGCAGTGAATGAAAGTATCTCTTCCACTTATCTTTTCATCTCCTACCTTCCCACGTTTTTCGTTCTTCTTCTCTTTTATCTTCATACCATTGCTGCCGATACAAACCAACAGTGGTATCAGAGCATAGCTAATCTGAGACTGTTTCAATGGGCTCATCATCTACCAACTCTACCACATTCTCCACTCAGCATCTTCCATCATTCAATGGTGATCTTTATGATCATTGGGCAGTCAAAATGGAGACTCTTCTTGAGTCTCAAGATCTTTGGGAGGTAGTCGAACATGGGCCACAACCGGATCCATCAGAGAAGGCAAAAGAAGGAGAGGAAGCAAGAATACCCAAAGGAGAAAAACAGAAAAACTCTTTGGCACTGGTGCTTATCCAACAAGCCATCTCATCCAATGTATTTCCAAGAATCATGGGTGCAAAAACAGCCAAGCTTGCTTGGGACACCCTCAAAGAAATCTATCAAGGAGATCCAAAGGTAATCTCTATTCGGAAAATAAATATAAGAAAGCAGTTTGATTCACTATCTATGAAAGAAAATGAAACTATATTTGAGTTTATGCCCAAACTCACAAACCTCACCAATCAACTAAGTTCTCTTGGTTCATCGGTTCCAGAAAAAGAAATAGTTTTTAAAATTCTGACAAGTTTGCCAAGAGGTTATGATCACATAACTGCTGCAATTGAAGAAAGCAACGACATTGAAAAACTACCTGTTGCTGCCTTGATTGGAAAGATCCAATCTCATGAAGAGAGATTAAAAAGGCACAAAACTGGTGTCAAAATTGATCTCTCTCATGCTCTGCAGTCCAAGATGCACCTTAGTAAGCAGCAAGATGGTGGCATGAAAGGTGGAAATTCACATAAAAACAATGACTCCAGCGAGTCCTACTGGAAAAACTCCTCCCAAAATCGTTTTCAACAAACTCCATTACAGCAGAATGGCATCGTCGAACGCAGGAACAGAACTATTCTAGAGATGGTTGGATCTCTTCTCTTACACAGGAACATGCCAAAACAGTTCTGGGGAGAAGCAGCAAACACTGCTGTACACATACTCAACCAGGTACCAAGCAAGGTAAACAAACAAACAACTCCATATGAACTCTTGTATGAAAGAAAACCAATCTTAGCCCATCTAAGAACCTTTGGGTGCATAGCTTACGCTCATGTTCTTAAAGAAAAGAGGGACAAATTGGATCAAACAGCAACAAAATGCGTTTTCCTGGGTTACTGTGAAGACAGGAAAGCGTATCGGCTATTTGATCCAACCTCCCAGCATTTAATTACTTCTCGAGATGCAGTTTTTCATGAAGAACAGGGATGGTCTTGGGCATCAGACACATGTGAAGATCTCACTCCTCTATGCACGGTTGAGCTCAATCTGAGCCCCCTCCATGTGCATCAGGACAATCAAAGTCCTGAGGAGAACAACGAGCTAGGAGAAGCTCAACTGTCAAACCTGGAACAATTGGGAGAAGAAGAAGAAGCACTTGTTCCAGGTTCTCCCCAGTCATCATCGCCCGCACGGACTCGCTCCCTCAAAGACATATATGAAAGCACCAACCTTGCCATGTTTCATTCCACACCATCCAGTTATGAAGAAGCAGCCAACAACCAAGAATGGGTAAGTGCAATGCATGATGAAATTGCAATAGTAGAGAAAAATCAAACCTGGTCACTTGTTCCACGACCAGCCCATAAACCTGTTATAGGCTTAAAATGGATTTTTAAGCTAAAACTCAATGAAGAAGGAGATGTAATCAAACACAAAGCTCGCATTGTGGCTAAGGGTTTTTCTCAAAGATTTGGAAGGGACTATGAAGAAACATTCGCTCCAGTTGCCCGATTGGATACAGTAAGACTACTACTCGCCATCGCTGCCAACAATGACTATCCCATATACCAATTGGATGTAAAATCGGCGTTTTTGAATGGGGACCTTAGTGAAGAAGTTTACGTTGATCAGCCTGAAGAATACATAAAGAAAGGAAAAGAAGGGTTTGTTTATCGTCTTCATAAAGCCCTCTACGGCTTGAAACAAGCCCCAAGGGCCTGGCACTCCAACATCACCACGTATTTCAAACAAGAAGGTTTAAAGGCAAGCAGTTCAGAACCTTCTCTCTTCATCAGTAAGCCCAAAGTTGGACACAACTTAATAGTATGTTTATATGTTGATGACCTACTAGTCACCAGAGGAAATGAAGAAGCAATACAACTTTTCAAAAACAGGATGAAGGAGAAGTATGAGATGTCCGATCTAGGACATGAAATTGTTCCTTGGAATGCAAATCAAGCAGTTCACCAACGGTTTTTTCTTAACCCAAGAACTTTATACTAATGAGATTCTGAAGAAATTTAATATGGCGGACTGTAATTCCTCCCAAACACCAATGTGCACTGGTGTTAAACTAACCAAACTGGAAGAAGGAGAAGAGAAGGCAGAAGAAGAAATCTACCGAAGATTAATTGGGTCTCTCATGTATCTCACGAACTCCAGGCCCGATATAGAATATCCAGTGAATCTCTTATCCCGCTATGTAAGTTCTCCTTCTAAAAATCATTTTGAAACCACAAAACGGATCCTGCGGTACCTAAAAGGATCAACCTCTCATGGCATCCTCTACACCAAGGATCACAACCCATCTCTCACTGGTTACTGTGACTCAGATTGGGGAGGTTCCACTGATGATCGAAGAAGTACAGAAGGGTATGTTCTCTTCTATGGCTCAAATCCCATTTCATGGAGATCAAGAAAACAGCAAACAGTGGCACTTTCGACCACTGAAGTGGAATACATGGGGATGACCTCCGCAATCTGCGAAGGTATATGATTGCAGAGACTAATCGAGGAGATTACAGGAGAAAAACAAAGACCTATGCTGCTCAAGTGTGACAACTCATCTGCAATAGCACTCTCAAAAAATCCTGTATTTCACAATCGCAGTAAACACATCGCCATCAAGTATCATTTTATTCGCGAGATGATTGAGAAAGACGAAGCAATGGTGGAGCACTGCCCATCAGAAGTTCAGCTTGCAGACATCCTAACCAAGCCTCTACCTCGACGCCGCTTCATCGAGCTAAAGGAAAACCTAAAAGTTGATGTACCGCCGAGTTCAAAGGGGGATATTGGAAGTTGAACTCGCTGCAGCCTTTGGAAACTGCTATCCGGTTGAAGTAATAAAGAGTATTTATATACTCGGCACCGTTTCCTCTTCTGTCTAATTAAGTCCTTTAATTAATGTTGTTGCTTAGTATTCTCCCTGTACCTGCACTATAAAAGACCATGTATTAGCATCAGTTTTGTAATGGAAAACAAATATATTATGCAGTGAATGAAAGTATCTCTTCCACTTATCTTTTCATCTCCTACCTTCCCACGTTTTTCGTTCTTCTTCTCTTTTATCTTCATACCATTGCTGCCGATACAAACCAACACTCCAAAGCCCGAGCAACCTCCAACAACTCCAGCCACATGCATCCAGCAGATCCACCTCCAAGAAGCTCGGCCGCCACATCAGCTCGGCCACCAACAGCAACCTCAACTCGGCGCCACCACTGTGCTCGGCTAACTTCCTCACCGCCACCGCCGTGCTCGCCACTCCGGTCACTTCAGCATCTCCGGCCAACACCTCCAACAGCAGCTCCTCCGCATGGCCACCGCCACCTCCATGCAACTCACAGCCACGTGGATAGCAGAGTTCAGCCACCTCTTCAATGACGCTGTTTCACTCAAGCTCTCCCGAGCTCTTCCATGCGGAATTTGGCCACCACGCAGCATCCACGTCAGCCTCCTCCATGCACGCCTGCCGCTCCTACCGTTTCACCCGGGACACCTTCAATAACGCACAAATTAAGGGCGCTGTTATTAGCACAGCAGTTTTGGCTAGTCGCACCGCACTTTCACCTAGGTTTTCGCGACTTTTGGAAATACGCCTTGTACATGCATTTTTAGAAAAAGTTATCAACACGAAAGTTGTAGATCTCGACGAGATCTACAACTTTCGTGTTGAAATCTTTTCCTAAAAATGCATGTACAATGCGTACTTTGGAAATTTCGCGCCTTTTGGAAATACGTCTTGTACATGCATTTTTAGGAAAAGTGTTCAACACGAATGTTGTAGATCTCGTGTTAAACACGTCGAGATCTACAACTTTCGTGTTGAACACTTTTTTTAAAAATGCATGTACAAGACGTATTTTCAAAAGGCACGAAAACCTAGGTGAAAGTGCGGTACGACTAGCCAAAAACTGCAGTGCTAATAACATCACCCATTAAATGCCTCCAGCTGTTAGCATTTCACAGGAATCCCGCCTCCAAATAATGCAGCCACCTCTCCCTCCTAGAGTCATAGGCTTGGAAAAATTCTCTCCACCACCTATAAATAGGGGCAATCAGGAAGGAGGAGAGATAAAATTTTTGAATTGAGGAAGAAGAGCACGATGAAAGAGAAGAATAGTGATAATTATTCATATTGTTTTTAATGTTTTTCATTTTGTTTTTTTAGTCAGATAAATTTTTGAATTTCATTTTGATTTATTTAGAGGAAGCAATGTGAGAAATTAAGTTTGTACTCTTTTTTTTCTCTCATTTTTGTTTAAACCGCTTTATTTTAATTGTGTACCTCTCCTAGTCGTGCACGAAAAGACCCCGGTCCCGGTCCGGGACCGGTCCTGGGCAGGACCGGTCTTTTGGGGCACCGGTCCCGGACCGGTCCTGCCCAAACCGGTCCCGGTCCGGGACCGGTTTTCCCTCTGAAAACCGAGACCGGCTGGGACCGGAAAAACCGGTCCCAGACCGGGACCGGTTTTTAAATAAAAATTTTTTTTAAAATAAAAATTAATTTTATTTTTAAGTTTTAATATTAATTAAAAAAAACTAAAAAACTTGTACATGTACACAAAATGTCAAAATCACAAATACAAAATTTTGAAATTGCAATTTGCAAAATAAATAAAAATTTTTATTAAATATGGAATAAAATTACAAAATTAAAATATAATTACAAATGAAATACAAAATACAATTTATAATTAAAAATCCAAATACAAACATGTGCAATTTAAATTTGAAATCAAAAAATTAAATACAATTTGAAATCATTCTGCGACGCTCCTCAGATTTAAGTTAGTAAGCTCGTCTTCAACTTCAGACTCGCTATCTTCAATTGACGAGACGTGTTGTCTCTTCCTCAAAGCGTCCAAATGATCCTTGTAGCAAATGCAAATCTCCAAAGATTCTTCGGTCAAACGGCTCCTTCGCTCGTTCAGAATCCTGCCACTCAAAGAAAATGCAGACTCCGAAGCTACTGTACTAGCTTGGATGGTTAGTAAATCGCGGGCCATTAAGGCCAAAATAGGATAATTGTTAGATTTATTTTTCCACCAATTTAAAATGTCAAAATTTTCTATTTCGTGCGCGGTCATAAATTCTTGAAATTGTGTTTTGCTATATAAACCTAATTCGTTTAAAGTGCTCGAAGTTCGTTGTTTTTTCTTCGAAACTAATTCTAAAAATTTATTTTTTAAAATATCTTTTGTTCGCGGGGCGGCGGATTTCTCGCGAGGTCGCAATCCATATATTTGATCGTAATAATTGTATAGATTAGTAAAATCGGAATTAAATTTTGTTACACTAACGTTGTGGTAATCATTAGAAGATTCGTTTAAATCTAAATTTTTATTAATTTTTTCTATAAAATTTTTCACGCCGTCTACACCCATTAAAGGGTTTAACGCCGCCGCACAAGAAAACATAGGTGGCATATGCGTATAATATTTTAAAAATTTTGCCTCCATTAAAAAAATTAACGGACGACACATTGGGTTAATTTTGTAAGTTTTAAATGTTTCTGTAATTAATAAAAAAATTTCAATGACGAGCGAGCATGTAGGATAGTAAACTCCTGATAAAACAGTTGTCGCCCTATAAAAACTCTCTAATAAATTAACGTAATCTTCGATTACAGCCCAATCTGACGCATTTAAATCGTGTGCTTCTTCTACGCTATTATAAAATTCGGTTAATAGTGATTTTTGTGACAAATCCCGTTTTAACATTTTGTACGTGGAATTCCATCGTACGGGCATATCATAAGATGGACCCAAAAATTTTTTACCTTGTGCAATAACAAATTTTTTGAAATCTTGTTTTCTTCATTTTGAACTATAAATAACACGTAATATAGTACGTATTTTAATAACGTAATCGTTCATAAAATTTAAACTATCTTGCACAATTAAATTCAACACGTGACAAACGCAACGTGTATGAAAAAAAATACCATCTAACATAGGTTCTAGATCATTAATTAAATATTTAATAGCCATATTATTATTAGAAGCGTTATCAAATGAAATACTTAAAATTTTATCTTTTATTTTGAAATCTCGAATACACTTAATAATCACCTGGTAAATTGCTTTACCGGTGTGCGGATATTCAAAACCTTCAAAACAAATAATACGTTTATTTAATTCCCAACTATCGGGATCGACCCAATGACAAGTTATGCAAATATAAGAAAGCCCGTCTACTAAACCGCTAGTCCAAACATCGCTCGTTAAACTAACTCGTCCCTCGAATGTTTCAAAATACGTCCAAATCTGCCCGGTCGCTGAAATCTGAGCTTGGTTGGTCTCCGACGGAGCTTGTTTGGATAGACACGATTTGTTGTGTCGGGCGAGAGTTGTGTTGCTGCTGTTAGCCGCCATAAGCTTGCCGCAAAGTTTGCACTTCGCCTTAATTTCGCCGCTGATCCGCACCTTCTCGAAGTTATCCCATACCGCAGCTTTATGTCGGTGCTCGACAATCTCATGTTCGACGGACGCTGAGGAGGACGCCGGCATGGAGGAGGAGGAAGCCATTTGAATGAGTGAGAGAGGTGAGAGAGGTGAGAGAGAGACTAAGAGAGAGTGAGAGAGAGTGAAAGAGAGTGAAAGAGAGCGGGGGGGGGGGGGGGTTTATAGATTTTTTTAAAAAAAAATCTATAAGTTTAAAAATATAAATATATATTATTAAATATTATTTTATAATATTATTAATAATATATATTAATATATTATATAATATTAATATATATTATTAATAATATATAAAATAAAATAAAAAAAAGAGCCGTTTGGCTCTTTGGCTCTTGTTATGAGAGCCTAACGGCTCTCATTTAATGAGAGCCGTTAGCTCTCATTTAATGAGAGCCGTTAGCTCTCATTTAATGAGAGCCGTTAGCTCTCATTTAATGAGAGCCGTTAGGCTCTCATAACAAGAGCCTAACGGCTCTTGTGAGCCAGTGACCGGTCCCGACCGGTCCCAGAACCGGTCCCGGACCGGGACCGGTAAAAGACCGGTCTTTTACTGGTCCCGGTCCGGGACCGGTTTTGGTCCCTAAAACAGAGACTGTCCGGGACCTGTGGACCGGTCCGGGACCAGACCGGTCCTATCCGGGACCGGTCTCTGACCAGTCCCGACCGGTCCGGTTAGGACCGGTCTTTTTGTGCACGCCTAACCTCTCCCCTTCAATTTAGAATTGCTCTTGAACTTATAATCTCGCACTGTCATTTCTTATAATCTCTTTTGTCTACTAGCAATACTTTTTCATTCCTATTATTCGCAGTTCAAGTTTGTCTCTCGTCATTTTTTAGTTCTTCTTCATGATGTTGTGTTCTTATCATAATGATTTCCTCATCTTCATGAGTAACTAATCTCTACAGTGCTCGATCGAGATGATCCGATGATGAGATAATGGCTTTTGCTCTTTAGTTAGCGAGATACTCGTAAGGCGAATCGATCATTCATTGGTAAAAAGAGTAGAACGCAACCCTCGAGAGAGGACAATGTAACTCTTCCAGATTGGAGTAAAATCCAATAGCGAGGTTCACAACCTAAAACAAGTCTTAGGCGATGCGATTTGAGAACAAAAGTTCGCTCGATACACCTAAGCTTAGTTGAATCTAATCCTCGAGAGAGGAGCGTTCATGCTTCGGAAACCTCCACGGTCAAAGCCTCTTCAAAAAGAGAATTGCACTTTATTTTCATTTCATTATTCTCTATATCCGAGGTAATTCAACGATCGGGTACTAGCTTTTAACTCATCAAATTAATTCAATTAGCGTCTCTAGTTTTTGCTAATCACAACCCCAACTTCAATTTCTAATTGATAAGATAATAGCGATTTTTCGAAGTACAATTACTCAATCACCCCGAGTCTAATACGACCTTGGTTTTTATAAACCTATACCACTCCCGATACGGTACACTTGTCATTGTTGTTTGCAGATATAGTTTTGCGCAATCAGTGACCATCTCCTTAGTCATCATCTAGAGATAATCGTCAGCTCGTGTCCACTTTGTACCTTGCTCGACCATCTTTGGTTGTGGAGGGGAAAGTTCTTCTAAGCATCCGGATACGTGGTGAGACCTCCTTACCGTAGCACATGGGGTTCTTTTTGTCGTCCCGCTGTTTCTGTGCCTGAGCCTGTCAAGCCGTCAAGCCCATCCGCTGGACCAGTAACATTAGACTGCATTGATCTAAATGTTT
This sequence comes from Platanthera zijinensis, assembly GCA_039513925.1. Classification (NCBI taxonomy): domain Eukaryota; kingdom Viridiplantae; phylum Streptophyta; class Magnoliopsida; order Asparagales; family Orchidaceae; genus Platanthera; species Platanthera zijinensis. The sequence goes on along the minus strand of CM077092.1, from coordinate 41,153,863 downwards.
GAATAGATATTTTCCCAGCTTCAACACATTGGTGCGGTGAGCATTGATTGTAGATGAGGTGGAAATTTTTGTGAGAAGACTTCATGACTCAAGATGACAAGTCGGAGAACAAAGACAGCAACTCGCAAGCATTAGATAAGGTGCGAGAGTTCTCAGCAAGTTGGGTGAGTTTACTCGTTACTCACCCATAAGCGACTTCCAGTTGGCGGCCTTCAATCTTGCTGGCTTCATGTGGCGAGCTTCCTTATTACTCATACATAAGCAAGTTCAAGATCGCAACCTCCTTAGGCGAATTCTAGATGATAACTTTAGTTGACGAATATATGCAGGCGAGTTCATGGAGGCGGGTTGTAGATGGTGATATGCTTTGGCGAGTTCCTAATGACGAGTTCCAAATCAACTCATAGATTGGCGAGCTTCCTTCATACTCACACATAGGCGAGTATAGGCTGGATTGGCGACTTTAAAGTGTCGAGCATCCTTATTGCTCGCCCATAGGTGAGCTCAGTAGGTGACCTACTCACAAGGTCGGGAGAGCTCGAAATCTGGGCGAGTTGGGGGTGGTAAATAAAAATTTTCATGGGACGCTGCCCCTTTGACCCCTGTCCGCTGACCGGACAGTGAAACCCCTAAAAACTCTATGTTTGGGTTCTAGTGTTAGGAGTGACACTCACCCCCGCCTAGTTCTCTCATTTTTCAATATCAGTGTTTTTTATACATGTTCATACTTACGGGTGCTTTGGTAAAGCCTATGAGTGCTTTTGTATGACTAACAATCAGGGTGATTCACGATGAGTTCTGCAGGGGAAAGCATATAAATTATTCCACGAGCTCGTACTCACGATGATCTTCATACTTATAAGGTGTTCTCATGTATCCCTTGTGCTCTTACTTGCGATGATCTCCTTCGAAAAACTTCTTTCTACGACAGTGCTTACTCGTGATGGCTTCATGCTGGTATTCCTCAAGCTCCATACTCGCGTGGTTATCACTTCAACAACTATGATGCTCTCATTAAATTCTGCGAGCTTCATACTCACGAGGTTATCACTTCAACAACTATGATGCTCTCCTTAATTTCGCAAGCTTTAGACTCGCGAGATTATCACTTCAACATCTATGATGCTCCTCTTAATTCCACGAGTTCCATATTCGCGAGGTCATCACTTCAATAACTATAGTGCTCTCGTCAATTCTGCGAGTTCATGAGATCATCGCTTCAATAACTATGGTGCTCTCTTCAATTCTGCGAGTTCATACTTGCAAGGTCATAACTTCAGCTTTGCTTCAATTCTGTGAGTTTATACTTGTGAGGTCATTGCTTTAGCAACCAGGTCGCTATGATATTCATTTCATCTCTTCAGACACTTGGAGCTGTGATGACCTGAAAAGGTTCTACTCCTAGGAGGGAATGATACACTCCTTTACACTTATACATAAAGGATATTTTTCTAACACCCTGAAATATGAGAACTTAAGCTTCTCTTCATAAAATTGCCTCAAGCAGACATGGTAGGCAGGAAGTGATCTCCATGATCAAGTTTGGAAACGAGTCCCAACTTGACTCCCATAACACCTAGAGCGGATGATGGGACGGTGTATAGGGTTTTAATGTGTCCTTGTAAGACCAATCATCTGCATTGGCGACTGAGATTAGCTCCCCCTTGCACATTTGTCTAGTTACCTCCCAATTGCACTTCTCATCCGTCTGGAGAGATTATCAGGAGAAAGTCTTGGCGCTAACCTCAACTTGGCGAAGGGAAGATCGTCGTGCCTTGAGGAAGGATTATCCACCATAAAAGACATCGTTGATCCACGACGAGTTGGAAGCTCAACGTGGATGGTAGGGTAGGGAACCTCCCCAAGAGGAGTAGGCAAGGGGAAGGATGGAGGCGTCGAGCGTGTGCATCCTATTGAACCTCCTGAGAGTCATTTACCTTAGAAGATACCTTAGCCTTCATATCTAGATAGTAGAGCGAGATTTTGTAGAGGTGTGAAGGCGGTTCTCATGATCGGTATGGGAAACTTGCCTCTGACTTGATTCTCCTAAAAAGCCTAGAACGGGTGATGGGACAATGTGTTGGATTTTAATGCGTTCTTGTAAGACCAAGCTCATGTATTGATAGTGGAGGTTAGATACCCCCTTGTATGTTGGCCTAGCTACCTCCTGATCACACTTCTCATCTTACTAGAGGATATGTCAGGAATTGGTCTGGACGTCAACCTCCCAAACTCGACAAAAGGTTAACTTAACAAAGCGACGAAACCTTATACAAATATGTCATTAACAAAGGGATAGGATAGAGGCCTTGTGCGTCTGTGTCTTACGGGACCTCCCGAGTGTCATGTCCCAATCCATGTTTCTTTGTAGTGAATTGGAATCCTCGAGTGTGTTGTTGTCGTAGTCAAGTCTCTGCTCGAGATCCTCTCCATCATGTTGGCTACTTGCCCCCTCGGGTGAATTGAATTTCTCAAGTGTGTTGTTGTCGTAGTCTATGCCTTTGCTCGAGCTCATCTCTAGTATGCTGGCTACATGCCCCCTCAGGTGAATTGAAGTCCTTGAGTGTGTTGTTATCGTAGTTTGGGCCCCGACACAAGCTCCTCTCCTGTATGACAGCTAATTGCCCCCTGAGTGTGACTTTTTTCCACTTCTAGTTGAGCTCCTATCCTGTGAGGTGTTGACCTTCTCTCCACATACAGTTGAGCTCGGCACTTGTGAGGTGTCGAACTTCTCTCCACCTCTAGTTGAGCTTGTTTCCTATGAGGTGTCGACCTCTTTTCCACCTCCAGTTAAGCTCCTCTACTGCGAGGTATCGACCTCTTTTCCACCTCCAATTGAGCTAGCTCCTGTGAGGTATCAACCTCTTTTCCATCTCCAATTGAGCTCAGCTCTTATGATGTGTCAACATTTTTACACCTCCAATTGAGCTCCTCTCCTATGAGGTGTCAAACTTCTCTCCACCTTCAGTTGAGCTCGACTCCTGTGAGGTGTAGACCTTCTCTTGACCTCTTATTGAGCTTGGCTCCTGTGAGGTGTCGACCTCTTTTCCACCTCCAGTTAAGCTCGGCTCCTATAAGGTATCAACATATTTTCCACCTCCAGTTGAGCTTTTCTCCTGTGAGGTATCGACCTTCTTTCCACCTCTAGTTGAGCTCGACTCCCATGAGGTTTCAACCTATTTTATACTTCCAGTTGAGCTCGGCCCCTGTGAGTAGTCGACTTCTTTTCCACCTCAAGTTGAGCTCATCTCCTATGAGGTGTCAACCTCTTTTCCACCTCCAGTTGAGCTCCTCTTCTGTGAGGTATCGGCCTTCTCTCCATCTCTAGTTGAGTCTAGCTCCTGTGAGGTGTCAAACACTTTTCTACCACTAGGCTTGTAAGACCCTCCCCCAACCTTTGTCCGGGTCGGGTCGGAGACGGGCCTTACCACCCAAGACAGACACCCTACACTTCTCATGTGGCAACGACCCACTCTCTAAGCGTAGAATGATCGACTTGTCAGGCTATGGAAATTCATCACATCACATTAGATCACAGTGGAAGAAATTGGGAAACCAAAATATATTTATAACAAAGGACATAACCATAAGTTTATACATGCGGCCCATTGGGCTAAAGCAAACTACAACACTTTCTCTGCTTTTACCAAGCTTAGGGCTCATATCTCTAAAGACTGGAGGCAAGACTGGACCGTCTGCTCATGTCGGCTCTAAGGAAGGTACACTCTCACGCAGTATCTGGGCCTCGTACTATTCCATCTCCTGCGAATGGTTATTAAAATAACTGTTTGTACTAGGCTAAGTGGATGCGAGAGACATCCGGCGATTTCTGAAATTTAGACCGACCAGTGGAGGAAATCCAACTTGGCATAAAAAGGTCAATCACCCATGGTACGCATCTTCCTGTCTCCTTGTGTCTTTAACCTTCCCGCACTAGTGCGTATGGTCTACGGGCATGACCGACCCGCCACTTTTTATAGCAAGCAATTCATAAGCATTTTAATAAATAAGTACCTGGCACATATCAGATATGCGGCAACCTATCCTACTAGAAATGAAATGATTCAGGCAAGTAACCTTCTCAAATCAACGTGTTGCTCAACTTTAGACAAGGAGTGCAACGAGCGTGAGAGCACATTATTTTGGGCTAACTTGGAAGAATTACTCAACTCTTGGTTATCCCCAACTAACACTCTACCCAAAATCCAACCGCTCATCAAAGCAGGACCCGAGCTAGAATTACATAAACAGTAAATTGCATAAATAAGAGCGATAAGTAAAATATGTTGCTGAAATAAATTGCAGAAATATGTATTGAAGTAAATTACAAGCTGCAGTAATGAAATGCTAGACTGTAAAGGTACTAAAATAAAGTGTTGAAATGAACTTGACCAGTATGAGACTGTAATAGTACCGAACAAAAAGAACTGTAAATAAAATACTGAAAGAAACTGGACCAGTACAAGACTGGAGTAAAACTGAACTGAAAGTATTAAAAGGAACTGAACTAGTATAGGACTAAAATAAAAGAAAGTGCAATAAAATTAAAGGATTAGTAGTCCATTACTCCTTTCTCAGGAGGCTTCAGTTCCATCTTTGTTCATGAGAGAAATGTTTAGTTCTATCTCTGTTCATAAGAGGATTGCTCAGTTCCTTCTCCGCCATAGAAGGATTGTTAGTTCCATCTCCATTCATAAGAGGATTATTTAGTTCCATCTTTGGCCATAGAAGGTGTAACATCCCATTTTCAAATAGACCCCCCCTTAGGAGTGACTTGAACATACCTAGGTCATAACAAGGCCTAGGTTGAATCTAGGAGGTCAAGTGACCCAACTAGCTAGTTGAGACTCACTTGGGCTGCAAATAGTAAAATCTTAAAACCCTGATTTTTGGTGGCCTAGTGGGTTCAATCTGACTCCAAGGCATTCCTAGACCTAATATGAGATCAATGGGTGACCAAGGACCCATTGGGTGCAAACCTAGTAGCTAAGTTGACCCAAGTCAACTTAAGCCCTAGTTAGGCCAAAGTAACCCTGCCTTGGGTCAACTCACCCTCATTATGCCAAGTCTACCCTACCCAACCATACCTAGGCCTTAGGGGAGGTCAATGGGTCCCTAGGGGTCTATTTATGTTGACTCCGAAGGTCAAATTGACCAAGTCAACCCTAAACCCTAGGCTAGCCAACATGTTGAATAGGAGAGAGAAAGTGAGAATAATGAGGTATTTTCATAGTAGAATGGTGAGCCCCCCTTCTCATATGGCATTTAAGGATTTAATATTCATTTTATGGGCTGCCTTTAGGCTTCTAGGGGAAGAAAATTCGTGAGGGTGACTAGGAGAGAGAAAGAAGTAAGGAAGAGGCTAAATTTAGGAGAGAGAAAAGGTGGTGGAAGTGAAGGGGTGGATTTAGAGAGTGAGGAGGCATGGAGCTCGGCCAAAGAAGGGCCAACAGCCACCTAGAGGTTGAAACCTCTTCCCCCCACCCTTTTCCCGGCCATCAAGAGGTGTTTCCACTCTCTCTCTCTCTCCTCTAACCCCCCCCCCCCCCACACATGAAGAGGTGTTTTGGCCCTTGAAGAAAACCGCCCCCTCTCCCCCTCTCCCCCTTATATACTCACTTAGGAGAGAGGGGCGACCCATTTCGAAATCAGAGAAGGAGGATAGAACCCTTGCCGGAGCCACCAAGGAGAGGAAACGCCGCCACCGCAGCCACCATGCATTCCCGCCGGTCTATTCGCATCCAAGCCCGAACTCAGGTCCTCCCTCACTTTTTCTCTCATGTTTAGATCCTAGGATTGTTTAGGAGATGAGTTCATGCTCAAACGAACCGGAGCAAAGTTTTAAAAATTCAGAAATTTCCATTTTTATGGAGCTTTTGGTGGTCTCGGGTAGGGCGGCGCCGCCACCTCCGGCCGCCCTAGCTGCCGGCAAGGCTAGCCCCCACCACCGGGAACATGTAGGAGTTGATTCCCGGTGGTGGCGCCGCCCATGGTGGCCGGAAAAAGGCCCATGAAAATCATTTTCACGGGTTCTGGTTCAGGCCATTTGGAGAAGATGAAGTACAGCTGTCGTCCGATCGCTTTAAGATTCGTGCAGGATCAAAATAAATACTTATGAACCCATATTTTTCTGATTTTCTGTATTTAATAAAACAGTTTCACTGTAAATTAAATTTAGGCCCCTTATGGGCACTACCTGAAAAAGGTTACAACATGAAAGTTGTAGGTCTTTTGAAGACCTACAATTTGATATGCAGTGGTGAAAATGTGGATGAAGGGACTGCCCTGTAGAGCCTTTTTAGTGAGGGTATGTCCTACAACTAGGGCAGATTCCTTCTAAAAATTATTTAGGTCATTTAGGGGCAAGTTCATCAAAAATGATCAACATAAATGTTGTAGGAATTTTTATTATCTACAGTTTGATATGTAATGGAAAATTTTAGGACAAGTCTACTGACTTATTGGGCCATTTTTCTAGGGTAGGACTTATATGTAGGGCAGATTTTAAAATAATTCCCCACACTTAACCCATGGTCCAAATTCCCTGAATTTTGTACAGCGGCTTATTATTACCTAGATAAAGCCCCTGTAAAAATTGGAGACCATTTGGGATAGTGTAGCTTAGGTTTTTGCCCTAACCCTAGAAAAGCTAGGGTAGGATAGTTAAAGGGTCAAATGACCTCCATACCCTCCCAAATTTTGGCGAGGTGTCCTTGGTATAGGTTTCTAGGTCTGGTTCCAACCTCAACTAATTTGGCTGAGTTTTGAATAGGAATTCACTAAACCCTAGTTGGACCTAGGAAAGGGTAATTTGGGAAAAAGGGAGCTTTAGGCAATTGAGTGGTCACTCACCTCAATAGAGGTTGAGATTTTGACCACTGGTTTAAAATGATCCTAAGAACCCCCTTGGGGAAAATGGAATGGATTAGGGTGAGTTTACCCTAGGGCCCAGGTTCAAATCCTAAATGAGGATTTTTGGGGCTTGTGAAGGACATAGGGCAAAATGCCCTTGTATGCCCTTTATTTTTGGTGGAGAGGTTTTTAATGGGTATTTAACCCTCTGGTTGAAATATTAGAGAATTTAGAGGTAGGTAGGTACCTCAAAACCTAAACCCTAGTTTTAGGGTAGAAGGGCTTTTAGGTCAAATCAGTAACTTAAATTCATTTAAAAGCTATGAAACTTGGGTATAGAGTGTTTATAGGGTAGTTAGGACCCTTGGATGATTTTACTAGAATTTTTGGATAATTATTTCTAGTACTTCACTTATGAATGTGGGTATAGCCCTATTTTGATATTTTATTTATTAAAGATTTTTAAGTCAAATAAGACCCCATGAAACTCTGGAATTAGATGTTGTTGGCCAGCAAGAATGCTCCTAAATTTTTAGTTTAATTTTATGTTGAAGAAATCTAGTAGTTCTTTCACAAGTGTTATAAAATGACTTTATGGTTTTAAAATGTATTATGGCTTAAATACTTTCTGGAAAATTATGAAATTTGGTAAATAGGGTTCTTAAACCAATATGTACCAGTGGGAATTTATTCAGAATTTTTAGAGTTATGCATATAATACTTGATTCACAAGCATGCTAGATTAAGAATTTAGTAAATGATTTATTGTAAATTAATTTCTAGTAGGAAAATTATGAAACTTATCTAGTACTGTTTTCATGGTGTTATTAGTACCCTGTAATTGATTCAAATTATTTGAATGAATATTTGATGTAGTTTATTCATTAGTCATGAAAGAAATGAATTATTGATAAAACATGATTAAGCCTCTTAGACCTTAGAGAAAAATGTCAAACCTTGGATATATCCTTTTTAGATATAACAGAATTTATTCAGAATTTATTATGATTTTTACATAGCTAAAAAGTCTACTTCATGTTCAAATTGGTAGACCTTGGATTTGTAAGAAAAATAATTAATTATTAGATTAATTGAGAAAATGGTAATAACCTGGAATTGATTCAATTATGCCATGATAGGCCCCCAGTAAATAAATTAAATCATTCGGATGTAAACACAAAGGACATCCTATCATGGACATCATATGGTATAGGGTGGTCGTTAAATAACAAATTCGGGGAAATGTGTAAATGGATAGAAATTGGTCACAGTGTGAAGTAGTTGGTATTGGTTTGATTTAATGAAGAGGCTGGATCACCATAGGAGGTTTCAGGTGTGATGAGAAATGAGTTGATGTGTGATAGAAGGTGCGCGGGACCGACAAAAGATCGTCGTCCCCATAAGAGTGAAGAGTCAAATTCACTCTAGGTTTAGTTTGATGCAATTTATAAAGGGAACGGGTAAGGGAAAAACAACCAATAATAATAAGTGTCTTGCGAAAGGGAACTTCGGGCCGTAATGCCGCCGTCTTGGTTCCTAGTGCCTATTGAGAACCCTTCACCGGGCATAATCCGGAGGCAGTCCTGGGCTAACGTAAATCTTAAATAAATCAAAAGAGTAATTAGTTGCAATAGGTTTACACTTCACACACTAGTTAGATAGACATTTGGAAAAGGTTAAGTCGTCCCGAGATGTTCAAAGGGGCGCCATCCCACAGTGCTCAAAGGGATGAGGTTTGGAATTGAGCCGGACAGTTTAGTCCGGGGAGCTTAGTCTCGGTTTGTGGTTGAGCCGGACAGTTTGGTCCGGGAGCTTTACTCTTGACATCTTATATTAACTGCTGCATGTGCATAAAAATAGGAAAGATTAAGGTGGTGGGTTCTCGATATCGGGGAGTTCGATTGCACCGACACCGATATCGTTGACTCGGCAAGGTGACTAGAACTTAGCCAAGGTTAAGTCCGGCGGACCAGTCGGCAAGAGTACGCAGGAGTCCGCCTCGTGCACCAGGCGTTGAGGGCGTACGATAGGTCAGACCAGTGGTGTTTTTACTGGTTTTGAGGTGGGCGAGGCCCAACCCACCGCTTCCGTCTGCCACTACGGAGGTATCCTGGGAGGTAACGGCTCTGAAAGGGGGAACTAAAGGTTTGTGTACACAAAGTCGTGTGTGTGAGTTGCACTACATGAACATCATTAACCCACCATATAGTTGCATACATAATCATTCATAAGAATCTTGACACCTAATGTATAAGTGGAATGGGACGCTTATACATTAGGACCTGCAAAACGACCCTTTGGTCTATAAGCTTGTGTGGGCAAGTTTTATTGATTAAGGTCATTTTTAATATTTAAATAATGCTTGTGATAACCGACACCCCAACGTATAAGTGGAATGGGACATTTATACGATGGGAGCCTTGTAAAAGATCCCTTGGCTTATGTGTACTCACATAAGTGAAGGTTTAATTTCTTACTTACTTACCTTTTTGTTTTAACTATTATAACACTTATTTTATTCGCCTGTTATAACTTGCTAGTTAGGTCCACCGTCATCTGCTTTTGACTACTCTCCACCTTCATGTCCTTCCCTTTCTTCCTCTCCGCTCGGTGCCTTAGGGCATGGGAGAAGGGGTGGGGAATGATAGGGCTTAGTCTTATAGACTAACGGTTTTCGGACCACATCATTTTAGGGAATCGTGGAGCCCAGCCCGGAGAAGCAGCCCAGGAGGCCGGTGCGCTTAGAGACAGGACAGTCTAGCTCAGGAGCTCAGACAGCCAGGACCGTGAGTTCCGTTCCCTAGTAGCAGTTTGTTTTTCAGCTTCCGTTTGAGTGACCATGTAGTGAGGTGTTGTTGTACCGGGCTTAAGTCCTTTTCCTTTCAGTACTCTGATTTTACTCTGATGTTATACTGTGGACGCTCCCCTCGTGGAGTTTTTATTTATATGTGATATTATATTATGGACTGCATTTCTCTTTACTGTTCTACTTGCTACATGATTGTGATCGAAAAGGCCGGCAGAATCGGCGCGTTGTAGTGACGACCTTCCCGGGTGCGAAGGTGTCACCGCAAAGCGGCGGTTCTGGGCATAAGACCCCGGGAATTGGAATCGAAAAAAGGGGTCTTACAGAAGGTTTCTTATTAGATTTCACTTATTATTAAAGTTTGATATTAAGTTTAGTTGTGGCTCTTAAACACGGCTTAATCAAACTTATATTTAGGGATTACTGCCTTATTATAATGACTTGCTCCTCATTATAATAATTACCGATGGCTAAATATTCGCAAGAGATTTAGCATCATCTCTTAACCTAAATTGCCCACATCAGGATGAATCAAATTTCCATGTTAAGCACTATCTCATTTTCTTTCGATTTAAACCTCTTTTATGCAACAAAGAGTCGGAAGTCAAGGAAACCAGAACTCGAGGGTGAAATCGTCAAAACATAAACCTCAAAAATTACTCGAGTCATCTTGAGCTTCGATTGAGCTTTAATTAAGCCTCGAATAAACCCTTATAAAAATAAGCAGTATTTCAAATCACCAAACTACGACGGCGAGTTTAAATATAAAATATAAGCTACTCAAATAATTTTCATTGCTTTGATGTCTTATATAACCTCTATCATCACTTAAAATGGCTCTGGTTATTTCAAATCATTTTGAGGTCTTACATAGCCTCTAGCATTTTTAAAATAGGCTCGAGTTATTTTGAATCATTACAATACCAGGAATGCCTCAAAAATTCCACACACCTGTCAAGTGCATGTATTTAATCACCAAGAATCTTCTATAAAAGTAGGAGACATTTTGATCATAAGATTTGACTTTAATAATCTTTAAAATAATAACGAGCATAATTTAAAATCCTAAATTAGCAGGAATGCTTGAAAAATTCTCAATCTTCCTCAAGGAACGCTTTTACTGATTTCAAATCCACCATATGATTTTAAGAGATCTTAACCGGAGGAAATATACTCTATTAATTTCCAAAAATGAATTTTATCCTTTTAAAAGCTTGAAAAATACTAAAGCTTATCTGAAAATCTCCAAATCATTATAAATATAGAGCATGTATGAGAGCTTCGTATATTACTGAAATTATATTAAAAAATTTTAGAGCATTTTTTGGTCCCTCAAAATAGCCAAATAAACTTTATTTCTATATTTAAAAACACCATATTACCTCATAAAAATTCCAAATTTTTTGTGGAAATATATTTCATAGAAATGAACAACTTTCATGTTCAAAACCTTTATACTAGAACCCAAGTTTAACCCACAAAAAATAAAATACTCATTTTAGTTATAATATTATAATATTCATAAAAATTATAAAATTATAATTTTTATATGTTTTCTCCCCCACTGCCTGTACCAAAACCGCCCGTCACAGGACTTCCCTGCCGCCAGTCGCCCGCCACCCGACCATGGCTCCTCCCCCAGTCGACTCCCTAGGGGTGGGCACCCCCTCCGGCGGTGGTCCTGCGGCCTGCCGCCGGAGCTTTTTTTTTCTTTTCTTTTTGAACGGAGGAGAGGGGGTGACACGGCGGCGGTGCTCCAGCCACCAGAGCTTACATGTGATGCGTCCTGAAGATAGGGATGAAGGAGAGGAGGAGGTATCCACCTTATTTTGGGGTCTCCAGTAGTCTCCAGTAGTCTCCAGCGATGTTTCCATGAGAGGCAGCGGAGGTGGAGGAGCTCGACTTCTCTTTCTCCAGCGAGGTGGAGCTTCGACAGGAGGGTTGGGGTTGCTCGGTTTGAGCTGGGGAGTGGGTTGAATTCTCATCAGAGGCAGAGGGCTCCATTTATAGGAGGGAAGACTCCTCCCCCTCTCCTTCTTCCTGGTTAAGCAAACTGTGATGGGAGGTGAGGTTAACTCACCTTGGATCAAAGATGACAGGTGTCAGCCATCTATAGGTTAAATGTGCATCTTATGAGTTAAATAAGGGTTAAGCCTACTCTTCCTTTTAGGCCATGTGGGTGGAGATGGTTTTGGCCAATAGAAAGAGAGAGAAAGATGGGCTTTTGAAGTTCTTATTAGCATTGATAACAACCACCATGGCCCATTTATGACAAAAAATGAGCTTATTGTGAGCTTGTTTTGGGGAAATAAGGAGAGAGGGATGGAGAGAGAAATGGGCTTTTACTTGGGCTTGGCCTTAATCCCACCCACACCATTATTTGATTAAAAATCAAAGCCTATTTAAGGCTCAAGATGAGCCCATGGTGGGGCTTGGTTGGTGTTGATTTTGGGTGTGGTGGGGGGCTTTAAATTATCCAATATTATGTATTTAAGAAGGGTTTGACCAAAGTTAAACATGGGGTGGGTCCCCCATATGGGTCAAGTCAAAGTAGGTCCAAGTCATCGAGTAATGAGTCAAAGTTGGGGTACTTTACTAATATCGGTGTGTGCACGCTTTTTGGTGCGTCGTAAAGCTCAATTTGACCACTTGTTATCGAAATTGTCCAGAATAAACTTTGTTGACCTCATATTGATCATACAAATCCAATGTCACTAACCGGTGAAAGACTTTGTTTTCAAGGTCAGCTAACACCTAGAGGGGGGAGTGAATAGGTTTTAGGCTTTTTTTTGATTATTTAGACCTATACCTTAATTACTGTGCTTGGTGATTAGTTATATTAAGCTTTCAAGAACATCAACCAAATGACACAGATATTTTATAGTGGTTCCCCGATCTTGGGTACGTCCACTGTCCCTCTGCGCCTTTCTAATAGTGTGTTAGACAAGGCTCTTCCCCCAAAACTCGGCTCCAAGGAGCTTACAACACGATCTCGCAGGACCACTCAGTCTTCTCCAAGACTTACCACTCAAGCAATATGCCCTACCCCTCAGATTATAACAGGATCATACCTCAGCCTTTATAAATCAGGCCTACCACTCAGATTCTCACAAGAATCCTACACACTCAGACTTTATAGATCAAGCCTACAACTCAGATCCCTAAGGATCCTACAAAAAAATAAAAGTGTTTTGAAATAGTCAGACTCTAGAGAAAGAACTCTGTGTCTGTCTTCCTGGGCTGAGAAGATATTTGCTCTATCTTCTTCACAGCAGTCTCTGCCTCTTCTCTTTCAGGAATTAATCCCGACCTTGTTGTCGCAGATGAATATTGTAGCAGTTAACACTTTTCTCCCCAAGCAAACCTAGAATATTCATCAATAACCATAAGGGTGTAGACTTTCCTTCCTAGACTTTGAACTTACATAGGACCAAACAAGTCCATATGCAGGAGGTATAGGCACCTCACTGAGTTTTTGACCTCAATGCTCTTGAAGGAGGTCTTAGCATGTTTGCCCTTTTTAGCATGCAGAGCAGATACCCTTCTTAGTGCATTTCAACTTGAGGACATTTCTGACTAACTCTTCACTAAAGAGTTGGCCTATAGTCTTGTAGTTCTTATGAGCCAACCTCTTGTGCCATTGGACACAATATGATCTACAACCAGGCATATGGGAGAGACCTTACTTTCACAATCAAAATTGACACAATAGATATTTTCTCTCCTAGTGTCTGTCAAGATGACCCTTTGGTCACTTGACCTCCTAATTTGGCATTCATCCTTGAGGAAAGAATTGTCATGGCTAAGATCACATAATTGGCTTATGCTTATGAGGTTGTGTTATAATCCTTTCACATAAGCTACTTGTGTGATAGTGATTATGCCATTTGATATCTTATTATACCCTTTGATTACTACCTTTTCTGACCCACCAAAGATGACTTTGGGTCCATTCTTTACTGGAGTGTACTCCTCTAGCATGCTCCTTATTCAAGTCATGTGCCTGGAACACCCACTGTCCAAGTACCATTTAGGGGAATGGACACTTGGACTCACATGCAAAGCATAAATCAGCTAACCTTAGGATCCCAATTCTTGTTGGGTCCTAGGTGCATGTTAGTCTGATAATATCCATGCTTACCTGTAGCTCTTCTAACAGGTAAGCTCTCTCCTGCTCTTGGCACACTTGTATTGTGCCAGTAATCTATAGCATAGTGGCTCACTTTGATACAACACCAGCACTCATTAATATTATACCTTCTTTTAAGAGCTGGTCTAGTGGTTGTATTGACAATAACTCTCAGTCCAGAAGGTACAGCAGAAGTCCTGTTCTTTTGTTTCCCAGCCCCAGTCTGACTAGTGGTGGGTCTGGCAATAGAAGTGCTTGGGATATCTTGAGCCCTACCAGTAGCTGCCTTCATTTTAGAAAGCACACTCTTGATGGCCTCTGAGATTCCCAAATCAGGTCTACTAACAGACTTGTCCTTAGTCTTAGAGTGGGTTAGTGATAATGTTTATTTTAGGATTGAGAGTGACCTAGAGGGGGGTGAATAGGTCTAATTTTAATCTTGGCTACCTTTGTTATACTTTCTTTGAATTAATTATATCATCCGGATAAAATTATATAATCTTAACATTAATTTAAAATAGTCTCAGCACAACAATCATAACACAGTACACACAGTTTATAGTGGTTCCCTAATTTATTGGTACATCCACCTTCCCCTTCGCCTATCTAGCAATGAACTAGATTTAGCCAAACTCCTTCTTCTTATTTTACTCAGATTCTCAAATCTTACAGCTCAGAGCCCAATTGGCTCCTACAACTCAGACTATATAAGTCTTACCACTCAGATCACAAAGATCCTACACCTCAAGTTCTTCCCAAGAACTCTTCCTAAGAGTGAATCCACACTCCTACTCCTTAGGAAAATCCTGCCCTACAACTCAGAGAAATACCCACTTCTCCTACCTCAGGCAATACAAGCCCTACCTCAGCCTTTATAACTCAGGCTTACAATTCAGAGAAGATAAATCCCTTACTGACAGATCTACAGGTAGATCTTTATAAGATTAACAAAGGTAAAAGAAATTGATTCAGAATTAATCACCCAGCTAGAGAGAAATGGGTGACTGCTTCTTGATCTGATCCTGATGTGTTTTCTTCATTTGATCTTGTAGTGAAAGATTTGATCCAACCCTTCTTAGCTTTTCAAAGCTTCTTGAAGTTGAAATTAAGGAAGATCTAGGCTGGAGGATATTGAAGAAGATTCTTGATCTGTCTTCTATCCACCTTCTGAATTATAGCTGAAGCTTCTTAGCTCTGGCTTCACCAAATTGTTCTTCTTACTTTTTCTGAAGTGTTGATCCCTTTAAACAGGCTCTGTCAGGAGTAACCGGCTGATCTGGTTAATAACTGACATCTGATAGTTCTAACAGTTGTCAGTACCTCTGGCTTGATTTCTGTACTTAGGAAACAGTTCTGCTTAAAGTGTTGAAACTTGATTGATGGATGTGTCGACACCAGTCCTGGGTGTCGACACTTCTCTTGTAGTGATGTCAACTCAATTCTGAATGCGTCGACATAATCTTTATCTTGTCTCTACACAGCTGATGTAGAATGTGTCGACACAGCTCTCATCTTGTCTCGACACAGCTTGTGTGGTGTGTCGACACTTGTCCTTTGTGTCGACACATTTACTTCCCGTCGACACAACATAAGTAGTGTTTATCGACACTAGTTCTGAGTGTCAACACAGTTGCTTTCATGTATCATAGTGTCGACCCAAGTCCTGGGTGTCAACACAACTTTCTCTTTGACTCAGCACTTCTAGTTTAAGTGTGTCGACACAAGTACTGAGTGTCGATACAACTTTCTCTTTGTCTCAGCGCATCTTTTACAAAAGTGTCGACACTGCTCTTGTGTCTCGACGCTTTTGTACTTAGCTTTATTTGCTTGCACACATGAACTTAACATTCATCAAATACTACTATGTGTATATCATTGAGCTGAAAGGACTTCTTCAAATCAAGTACATTATGACCAATGTATCCAATAATCTCCCCCTATTTGGAGAAGTCATAACCCAATTCAATGGTATACAATATGATACCAAAATATAATGATAAAGACATTAAGAATACAGTGCAGTTCAATATGTAAAATACCACAGATAAAAACAATATTTAAAATCAATAATGAGGATCAGAAAATAAGGCAAACAATTGCAATCCTAATTAATAGCACATGAAATGTTGAGTAAACCAAAATTTTCATTAATTGTTTATCACAAGGTTTACTGCTACAAGCTTTGGTTATACAATAGTTAAAGATCAAGTTTTTATGAATTTTTAAACTAGTAACATTCTAAGGAAACTCTGGTTCTTTGATGACTATGTCTTTTCCAGATTATATCTTTGCTTTCACCTCATGCACCTTGTCATCAGCAATCTTCTTTCCTTTGTCATCCTTAGCTTTAGCTTTTGCAATTATTTCTTCTTTCAGCCTTTGTCTTTCAAAATAATGGTATGGCTTTGGGAAATATTTACTGGGCTCAAAAGAATTAGCAGGAAGCTTTCCTTTCTTCAGATCATGTCTGAACTTTTTGATAACCTCTTGTTGCTTTAAATGTTTGGCCCATTCATGTTCATTGTACTATTTTCCCCTATCTGTCACATTTGCATTACAGCCTTCCATGCAGTGAGAATTATTGATCTGGAGGTTGGACTCCACTGCTCAAAATCTGGTCTAGTCTCAGCTTATTCTCTAAACCTTTTCTTTGATAGTTGGGCTTCTATCTCCTGAGCAGTAGAAGACTTGTCCACTTTCTCACAGATTATATTCTGATCTAACCCTTGAGGAGGACTATACATGTGTTGGAAACTTGCTTGGATAGACTCAAATATAGCTTATGCTGTAGGATAGTACATGGTTTGCTTAGTAGCATGAGTTCTAGTAGCGTGAGGTGCTTCAAGTTGAGCTAGTTGAAAACCAGACTCAGCAGTGTAATCCCCATCATATCATCGGGGAGGATAACCTAAAGTGTCTCTAATATTGTTTGATATCCAGGTAGCATGTTCAGAACTGGCCCTTATCATTACCCTCTCCCTCTTTATGACTTCTCTTTCAATATGGTTTCTCAAATCATTTTTGTGAAACCTTACTTGACCATCCAGATAATTGATTCCTGATGTTACAGTGTTCTTAACTCTCAGTAAGTTGTTGTCCAAAGTTTTGTTAGAAGCCTTGATGTCCTTAAGCAGAAAATCTAAATGATCTGTTAGTTTTGTTTCTATAGTTTTGGCAGTTGAGTTAAGTTTTGTCTCCAAAGCAGTGGTTTGATTCTTTATTTCTCCCAAGGTTGTATCATGCATAATTATCATATTTTAATTCATTCTGTTCTGATTCTCAAGGACATAGCCTTGCTTGATTGCCATATCATCCTCTTGTTGTTTGGCTTCCTATTGTTGCTTGGCCAGGTAGACAACACCATTTGCTCCTTTCTCAAAGAAATCAGTCATATATTTCTTTAATAAGTTTACTTCAGTATTGACTTTATGTCTTATGCTAGCTGAAATTGCAACTCCTTGTTGCTTTCATCCACATATTTTTCTAGGTCTTGCCTTTGTTTATCAAGCATTATCTGTAGTTGGACTAGCATGGAGCTAGAATCCATTGAGGAGTTGATTGTGGTCCAGATGGGAGATACTTCTTGTAACTCTTACTTCCTTTTCTTAACTCATATAGTTTCCTTTTCTTAAGCTGTGAAGCTTCCTCTTCCTCAGAATCTGGTGATCTGACCATCTCAACAAAGTTTTGTTGTTCTGTACCTTCAGTGTTTGTTTTAAGACTTTCCAAGGTAACATCTGCATGCTGAATCTTAGCATCAGGCACCTTAATCTGAGAATTTTCAGCTATCTTCTCCTGGATGTAAGATACTTTAGACTAAAGAATTTCTTCTTCTATCTCTTTTGGATTTTCTTCCTCCATCTCTTTTTCAGACATTTCTTATTCAGGATCTTTTGATTTTTCTAGTTCATGTACAACATCCATTATTATAGTAGTAGTTATATCCATTGGCAATTCATAGAGGTTCTCCCCCTCAATTGTTTCTTTTTCTGGAATGTTCTCCCCCTGCACTTGCACACTAGTTCCATGTGAGAACCTTGGAGATCTTCTTTGTTCTTCCTCAGCATCCTTATCTAAATTGAAGTTCACCACTTCTTCAGAATCACTAGTGGATTCAACTTCCTTTATCACAGTTTTTTGTCTTTTACCTCCTTTGTCTTCTTAGGTTCGTGTGTCTCTTTAGACAAGACTCTGTCCCATCTAGACAAAATTCTCAGATCCATTCTCCTCATATGATTTATCTTAGATCCATTCTTCTGATTGATATTATCTGGAATTACCTTTACCAGATACAAACTAATTATTCTGCCCATATTGGGCTTCTTAATCCCTTCTGCAATCTTATCAAAGACTAACATGTTCCATTTAGTCTTGATTCTAAAGATAATCCTTGTCAGCAGGCTAAACATAAATGTGGAAATCCCGTCATGTGCTCCAGTCTTGCAGAGGAGTACCTTTCCAACTATTTCAGATAGAAATTTTCCCTGGGAATTCATTCCCTTCCTGTTTAAGGAACTGCCAAACCTAGTGGTTGGAGCTAGTCCACACCATTCTAAGGCCTCGGCAGTCTTGCTCGAATCCAGCTTTCTTCCTGTGCAGTTCTTGGAATCTGAAAGACTTTAGCCAGTCTTTTGATTGTGACCTTTACTCTTGCTCCATTTACACTGGATTTGATTTTGCCTGACTTAGGGTTTAGTGAGGCATTGGAATAGAATTCAGATACCTCTCTTTTCCATATCTTGGTTGGTTCTAAAAGTAGATACTCAAGAACGGCCTCATTGATAAGGTAAATCACATTCTTTATTTCTTCTAGAGCGGAGACGAAGGCATTTCGCACCAGTTCGTAACCCTCGTTGATGTTATCGTCCATCTTTGGTGACATTGAAATCGAGAGAATTTGAGATTGAGAGGAGTCGACTAAGGATTTCTAGATGTCGTTACTCTGAGAACAGTCGCTCAAGTTTTCTGGTAAGCATAGTCGACAACTCCTTGCACCACCTATTTATAGTAACTGAGTACGGAAGACGAGAATGCGCGCTACTTTTGGACTTTTCTGAAATTCGGGAAATGTCTGGTGTCGACACTGAAAACTTACTCAGTCGAGATGTGTCGACTTAAGTCGACACAAGGTTCATGTCTCTCGACACAGTCCTCAGGGTCTCGACACCCTTATGTCTTGACACTAATTTTTAATGTCTCGACATATGACTCTCTATTATGTTGACACACATTCTGGTGTCTCGACACAATACTACATATAGTGTCGACACACACTATGGTGTCTCGACACATTTCTTGAACTTATACAAAATTTGTGTTTTGACTATAATTTCTTGACTTTATATCAAGTCTTTCTTATTTGTTTAGATTATAAATGTTTGCTTTTGCTGACATGGTTAGGTATCTTTTACAGTTACTAATAGAAAATATTTACTCAATGTTCAACATACCTAGTTCAAATTTAATGTAATTGAACTTGCTTTCATCTAGGGGTTTTGTAAAGATGTCAGCAACTTGTCTTTCTATTGGAGTATATTGTAAGCTAATATTCTCTTTTTCAACATTCTCTTTAAGAAAGTGATATATAATTTCTATATGTTTAGTTCTACTATGTGAAATATGATTATTAGCAATAGAAATTGCACTAGTAGAATCACAAAACATAACAGATTTACTTAGTTGTACACTGTAGTCCAGTAGTTGATGCTGAATCTACAGCAACTGTGCACAACAGCTTCTAGTAGATATATACTCAGATTTTGCTATAGAAATTATAACACTTGTTTGCTTCTTGCTACTCCAACTTATGAGTTTTTTTCCTAGAAACTGGCAAGTTTCAGAAGTACTCTTTCTGTCTTCTTTGCACCCTGCAAAATCAGCATATGTGTATCCCGTGAGTTCAAAATCACTATCCCTAGAATACCAAAGCCCAAGATTGGGTGTGCCCTTAAGATATCTCAGTATTCTCTTTACAACAGTATAATGAGACTCTCTGGGGCATGCTTAGTACCTAGCACAAACACATGCTGAGAACATAATATCTGGCCTACTGATAGTCAAATAGAGGAGAGATCCAATTATGCCTCTATACAAGGATGCATCAACTGGTTTCCCAAATTCATCCTTGTACAGTGATATAGAAGAACCCATTGGAGTTATCATGGTAGAAGAATTCTCCATACTATACTTCTTAATCAACTCCTTAGTGAACTTGAACTGAGAGATGGATATACCATCTTCAGATTGTCTTACTTGGAATCCCAAGAAGAATTTTAGCTCACGCATGCTGCTCATTTCAAACTTGCCTTGCATAAACCTGACAAATTTTCTACACAGCATCTCATTAGTAGATCAAAAAATTATGTCATCTACATATATCTGGACAAGGATACTTGAACCTTTAATGTCCCTAAGGAATATTGTCTTGTGTATCTTTCCTCTAGAGAACTTGTTCTCTATAAGAAAGGTAGACATGGTATCATACCAGGCTCTAGGTGCCTATTTTTACCTATACAAAGCCTTGTGCAATTTAAGGACATGAAAGTTGAGTTTAGGGTTTACAAAACATGGTGGCTGCTCTACATAGACTTCCTCCTTTAGTTTACCATTTAAGAATGTTGACTTTACATCCATCTGGTAGACATTGTATCCTTTGTATGTTGCATGAGATAAGAACAACCTTATGGCTTCTAGCCTAGCTACAGGTGTAAAGGTTTGGTCAAAGTCTATCCCTTCCTATTGTCTATATCCTTTAGCCACTAATCTAGCTTTGTTCTTAACTATAACCTCATGCTCATCTAGTTTATTTCTATAAATCCACTTAGTGTCTATGATATTGTGATCACTAGGTCTAGGAACTAGACTCCAGACTTTGCATCTCTCAAATTGATTGAGCTCTTCTTGCATAGCCATAATCGAGTTGGGGTCTGAATTGGCTTCTTCAAACTTTTTAGGTTCTACCTGTGAGAGAAAACTAGAGTATAAAACCTCATTGTGATGTCTACTTCTAGTAGTTACTCCTAGTCTAGCATCACAATTATTTTATCAATAGGATGATCTCTAAGATGTCTAACTACTATTAGGAGGTGCCCACCATCACCTAGTTCTGTAGGAGGATTAGGATGATTTTCCTCCTCCCCCTGGGAAGTTACTGTATCTTTGATAGGAATTTTTACATTATCTCTAGTGTGTAACTCTAGATCAGGTGAATGACCTATATTTAACTTTTTCATCCTAGAATCTACATCACCTAGACTAGTGTTGTTAGAAATCTCATTATAAAGAACAGAAGTTTCATCAAAAACTACATTAATAGATTCTTCTACAACTTGATGTTTCAAGTTATAGAACCTATATGCTTTGCTATGTACATTATACCCTACAAAGATTCCTTCATAAGATTTCTCTGAGAACTTAGTTAGATAAGTTTTCCTATTGTCCAAAACATAGCACTTACTTCCAAAAATTTTGAAGTAGGACATATTAGGTTTTCTGCCTTTCATTAGTTCATAGGGAGTCTTGTTGTGATTCTTGTTGATCAATGCTTTATTCTAAACATAGCATGATGTGTTCACAGCCTCAGTCTAGAAATATTCTAGGAGAGATGTATCACTCAGCATTGTTCTAGCTTCCTTAATGAGAGTTCTATTCTTCCTCTCAGCAACTCCATTTTGCTGTGGTGTTTTTGGAGAGGAGAACTCCTGAAAAATCTCTTGTTCCTTACAATAAAATTTCATCATTTCAGATTGAAATTCTATACCATGGTCACTTCTAAGCTTGACCACAGAACATCTCATCTCATTCTGAACTTGTCTAACAAAATCAGCAAGGATGTCTAGTGTTTAAGACTTTCTCCTTAAGAAGAATACCCCAGCAAACCTAGAATGATCATCCACAATCAAATAGGTATAGGACTTCCTACCAAACTAAGAACTTGCATAGGACCAAACAGATCTATATGAAGAAAATATAGACACCTCTCAGTGTCTTTGGACTGAATGCTCTTAAAGGAAACTTTTGTTTGTTTGTATTTTTGACATACAAGAGATAAGACTTCTTTGGAGCATTTGAGTTATGGACTATTTCTAACTAAGTCCATAGAGAATAGTTTGCTCATTGCTTTATAGTTTAAGTGA
Organism: Platanthera zijinensis; assembly: GCA_039513925.1. NCBI lineage: Eukaryota > Viridiplantae > Streptophyta > Magnoliopsida > Asparagales > Orchidaceae > Platanthera > Platanthera zijinensis. The sequence goes on along the minus strand of CM077092.1, from coordinate 41,131,941 downwards.
GCCAGCCTCTTGTGTCATTGCACACATAATGAGTCTTTCTCACTAGCTACTAGGAATACAGGTGATTTTTCATTTATACTTAAGAAGTTTAGAAAATAAATGTTCCCACTCCTAATGCCTGACAAGATGATCTCTTGATCACTTGAATTCCTTATCAGACACTTGTTAATGTGGAAAACAATTTCATAACCTATATCACAAAGCTGACTTATGCTTATCAGATTATGGTTCAATCCTTCCGCATAAGCTAATTTAGTGATGGTAACTAGGCCATTAGAAATATTACCATATACCTTGGTGAGTCCTTTCTCTAACCCTCCAAAGATGACTTTTGGTCTATTCCTAACTGGAGTGTAATCTCTTAGTCTTAGCAAACTCCTTATTCCAGTCTATGCCTGGAACAACCACTATCCAAGCACTATTTTGGCATACCCTACACCACTTCTAAATGGTGCAGAGAAGGTGTCTATGATAGGTAGCACTGACTTGGGTTTTGAGAATTGGGTCAGGAGTTGTCTTTCCTGGGTTAGCTTTGCTTCCAGGTCCTTAACAGTCTTGACCTATTCTATTATTACCTCTGTCTGACTATCTATCTTATTGGTTAGTTCAATAAGCTTTAGTTTTTGCTGGTCCAACTTTATATTGGCTCTTTTAAACTGAAAAGATACTCCCTTCAGAAATTCTAATTCTCTGGCATGATCCTTAGCAAGCTGTTTGCTTGCAATCAAGGCCTTTAGTAACTTCCCATATTTGTTGATAAGGGTGTTAAAATCAGCTTCAAGATCTTAATCATGTTCTCTATTATTAGAGGAGTATGAGCATGATTCATTTTCTGATGCAGAAATAGAATCTGAGGCTAAGCTATGAGAGATTGATTTTACCTTAGCAGCATCTGAACAATCCTGATCTCATTCTCCTGATTGGGTCTCCGCATCAGGCCCATGAGAGCCTCCTCCTCTTCTGATTCTGATGAATCAGACTCACTATTAGATAGTGTAGACTGTCTCTTTGCCAAGAGGTTTTTGTCAGCCTTCTTGTGTTGTCCATCTTTCCAATTCTCTGACTTTTTCTTCTTTCTTTTTGATGGGCAATCAGCTATGACATGCCCTTTTCTGTTGCAACAATAACACACTATATTAGTCTTAATATATTTGTTCTGTGAAGAACCATACATATCCCCAGATTTCTTCTTCCTGGGTTTATCTAGATGATTGATCTTCTAGAGAGAAGAGTCTCTAGCTGGTCCCTTCAGCCTGCCTTGCTTTCTTCTTCTCAACATCTTCTTGAACTATCTAGAGAAGAGAGACAGTTCCTCCTCTGTCAGGTCTCCTTCTGATGAGGATGATTCTGAATACTCAGAAGCTGTTTCCAGTCTTTCTGAGAGTGTTGACTTCTCTTTGACTTTCCTCGATGACTAACCTTTAGGGCCAAGGTCTTTTCTCTGTTGTGTGCTCTAGCTGAATCTTCTTTATACTTCCTGAGATTGAGCTGTAACTCATGGGACAATAGCTTGCCAAATAAAGCCTGGGGGTCTATGTTGGCTAAGTTCCCCATTTCTCTTATGGCACAGATCTTGATGTCCCATTCCTTGTTCAAGGACCTCAAGAACTTGTCATTAAGTTCATAGTTAGTCAATTTCCTGTCATAAGTTCTCAGGTTATTTACAACTCTAAAGAACTTTTCAAAACAATCAGCCACTAAGTCTTTCTTATCCAGTTTGAAGGCTTCATACTGTTTGTTTAACATAGATTTTCTATCATCTCTGCCCTCTTCTGTTCCTTCCATATAGATTATCAGTGACTCCCACATTTCTTTTGAAGTTAGTAAAGAAGAGAAGAACGACTAGAAAAACAGGCCGGAAGATTGAATAATTGAAATTTTTATTATCCAAAAAGATATCATTTACAAAGGTATGGCCTCCCTTTTATAGAATGGCGGAGATAGAGGAGAGTACAAACTAACAATGTGGGACTAAATAAATGTACAAAGACTGGGCGGTTTGACATGTACAGACCGCACAGTCCGCGCGGTTAGACAACAGGCTAACCGCCCGGACAGACCAGAAGAAGATGTCGTAGGAGACCGCAAGACTGCCAGACCGCCAGACCGCCAGATATACAAGTCGCTGGAGACAACCCGCAAGACCGCCGAACCATAGCAGCCACCAACTGGATATTTAGCCCGTCAGCTTCAGACCGCTAGACCGCGCGGTCTCCAGACCGTCATACTCAGACCGCCAGACCGCCTACTTCAACACTCCCCCTCAAGCTGGAGCATAGATATCGATCATGCCCAGCTTGTCACAAATGTGGAAGAATGAAGTAGACACAGGCTTGGTAAAGATATCTGCCAACTCTTTGTCGGAGGTGACGAACGGAGTGCAAATCTGTTTCTTCAAGATCTCTTCCCGGATGAAATGGCAGTCGACTTCAATATGTTTGGTTCTCTCATGGAAGACCGGATTTTTGGATATATATATAGCGGCCTTGTTGTCACAGAACATAGGAAGAGGATAGTCGTAGACCTCTCCCAGATCAAGCATGAGAGCCCGCAACCATTTTAGTTCGCAAGTGGTGGACGCCATGCTCCGATATTCCGCTTCAGCACTAGACCTTGAAACTACAGACTGCTTCTTGCTCTTCCAGCTCACAAGATTACCTCCAACAAATGTGCAGAAACCAGATGTAGATTTGCGGTCATCTTTATCATCAGCATAGCTAGAATCTGAGTAGGCTTCAACTCTCAAATGACCATTCTTCTGAAAGAGTAGTCCTTTGCCCGGTGCTGCTTTAACATACTCTAATATCTTCAAGGCAGACTGAAGATGACATTCCCTGGGAGCTTGCATGAACTGACTTACCTTGCCAACAGCATAGGCAATGTCAGGTCTGATCACCGTGAGATAAATGAGTTTACCCACCAGACGTCTATACTTTGTGGCATCAGACATAAGAGGAGAGTCATCTGTCCATGTTTTGTCTTCTCCAGTAGCCATGGGATACCGTGCCGGTTTGGCACCGGTCAATCCTGCATCCCGTAGAAGATCAAGTGCATACTTCCGTTGGGAGAGAACCAGAGAGTCGGGCTTCCGACAGATCTCTATCCCCAAAAAGTATTTTGGGGAGCCCATATCCTTTGTGACAAGATGTTGACGGAGGTGCTTCTTTGTCAAGTCTACCCCAGCTTGATCATCACCGGTAAGAAGAATGTCGTCAACATAAACCGCCAAAACTACAAGACCCGATGCGGTTTTGCGAATAAACAGGGAATGATCAGCCGTACTTCTTGTAAAGCCAACAGCAGCCACAATGCTGCTGAACTTGTCGAACCATGCCCGAGGGCTCTGCTTGAGGCCATAGATAGCCTTCTTTAGCTTGCATACACGGGTCTCCCCCTGAGCAACATACCCCGGAGGTTGCTCCATGTAAACGTCCTCATGAAGATCCCCATAAAGAAAGGCATTCTTGACATCAAGCTGGGAGATAGTCCAATTGCGGTTGACAGCCACAGAGAGAAGAACCCGGATGGTGCTGAGACGAGCAACCGGGGAGAAAGTATCAAAGTAGTCAACCCCATAAGTCTGAGTGAAGCCTTTGGCCACCAGTCGGGCTTTGTAGCGGTCCACAGTCCCGTCTGGGCGAAATTTCACAACAAACACCCATCGACATCCAACCACATCAGTACCCACTGGAGGAGAAACAAGGGTCCAGGTGCCTCGTTCAGTAAGAGTAGCGATTTCCTCATCCATGACAGACTTCCAATGAGGAATAACAAGCGCCTCCTGGTAGGTACGGGGAGTAGTAGTAGCTGAAATAGCTAAAGCAAAATGCCGGCGAGAAGAAGTAAGCCGAGCATAGGACACAACTGCCGCAAGCGGGTGTTGAGTACATGCCCGCACCCCTTTGTGAAGAGCAATGGGGAGATCCAGGTCGTCGGGGGCTTCAGGGACCGGAGCGTCCGTAGCGGAGAAAGCTGGCCCGGGACTAGAGAGAGACGGCTCCGGAGACGGGGAGGGAGGAGAGGGGAGAGGAATAGACGGAGGAGGGGATGAGGAAGGGGGAGGAGAAACGTGGATAGGCTGAGAGGGAACAGACAGGGAGGGTGATGAGTCAGGAACAGGAGGAAGAAGGGGTGGAGAGGAGAAGTAGGCTGCATTTTCGAAGAAGGTGACATCTGCAGAAACAAACTATTTGCGCAGAACGGGGTCAAAGCAACAGTAGCCTTTCTGAGTGACCGAGTAGCCCAAAAAGACACATTTGGTGGCACGGGGAGAAAGTTTGTCACGGGTAGCAGACGGGGCATGCACAAAGGCTGTACAGCCAAAGATTCGAAGAGGGAGGGGAAAAGGTTCCTTGCCGGGGTAGAGAATGGAGAAGGGAGTCTTACCCTGAAGAACAGTAGAAGGAATTCGATTGATGAGATAACAGGCGAGGAGAACAGCATAGCCCCAATAAGAGCGAGGCACATGCATCTGCGTTAGGAGAGTGCGAGCGACATCGAGGAGATGACGGTTTTTACGTTCCGCCACCCCATTCTGCTGGGAGGTGTAAACGCAGGTGGTCTGATGAATAAGACCATGTTGCATACAGAAAGATGAAAAATCATGACTAAGATACTCTTTAGCATTATCAGAGCGAAGACATTTAATAGAGACATGAAACTGAGTTTTAATCATATTATAAAAGCATTCCCAAACAGAGAAGAGTTCAGAGCGATCTCGTAACAGATACACCCAGGTACAACGAGAAAAGTCATCAATAAAAGTTACAAAATACAAACTACCCCGACCAATGGTTGGAGTAGGAGCCGGACCCCATACATCAGAATGGATGAGATCAAACGGGCTAGAGGAACTGCGAGCATGCTTGGGCGGGAAGGAGGAGCGGTGATGTTTGCCAAGTTGGCAGGCGTCACAGTTGAGTGGAGGACTGGTTGGCGGTAAGTGGGGCAGAAGCTGTCGAAGAATGCGAGCAGGAGGATGTCCAAGGCGAAGATGCCATTGAAGCAGATCAGTAGATGAGGAAGTGAAGGCGGACAGAGCGGAAACGTTGTCGAGGAAGTAGAGGCCGCCGCTCTCAGTCCCAGTAGCAATCGTCCGTTGGGTTCTCGGGTCCTGAAAGCAACAAGAAGTAGGAGTGAATACAACAGAGCACTGAAGTTGCTTGCATAAAGTAGTAACAGATAGAAGATTGCAAGGAAACTTCGGGACATAGAGAGTGTCCACCAAGCGCAGCGATGGGGTGACTTGAACCATGCCTGTCCCACGAACCGGGGAAGGAGAACCATCCGCAACAAGGACAGGAGGCAACCGATCATGCGTTTCGAGAAGCGAAAAACACTGAGGATTGCCTGTCATATGATTTGTAGCACCAGAATCAATCAACCATTTACCTTGGATAGTGACATGAGCACTACCTGAGGTCGTCGCCACCGAAGCAGATGACCGAGAGGAGGGGTTCGGGGAGGGCGAAGTATCACCAGATGGGCGCAGATGAGGATGTTTCTGCCAACATCGGTCAATGGTATGACCGGTACGACCACAGTGAGAACAGAGGAACCTGGACGGACCGCGCGCCCCAGAGTGGCTGCGGCCACTATTGCTGCCGCACTGAGTGTACTGAGTATAAGAGTCCTGCGGAGGAGGGGAGGATAACAGAGGGCGCTGGAGGGGAGGATAACCTGGCTCTGATACCAAGTAAAGAAGAGAAGAACGACTAGAAAAACAGGCCGGAAGATTGAATAATTGAAATTTTTATTATCCAAAAAGATATCATTTACAAAGGTATGGCCTCCCTTTTATAGAATGGAGGAGATAGAGGAGAGTACAAACTAACAATGTGGGACTAAATAAATGTACAAAGACTGGGCGGTTTGACATGTACAGACCGCACAGTCCGTGCGGTTAGACAACAGGCTAACCGCCCGGACAGACCAGAAGAAGATGTCGTAGGAGACCGCAAGACTGCCAGACCACCAGACCGCCAGATATACAAGTCGCTGGAGACAACCCGCAAGACCGCCGAACCATAGCAGCCACCAACTGGATATTTAGCCCGTCAGCTTCAGACCGCTAGACCGCGCGGTCTCCAGACCGTCATACTCAGACCGCCAGACCGCCTACTTCAACAAAGTTTTATAATAAATCAGATTTTGAAAAGTGGAATCATCTATTGTACTGACTGTAATATTCTGAGCCCTCTTATTCATAGAGGCCAGAATGATTTCATCTTTATCCATATCCATGTATGTCTTGAGTGTCCTGATGTCTGCATCAAGAACTAACACTTTCATTGGAATGAAGGGTCCTTCAATCACTGTGATATATATTCTTGGATCTGCTGCCTCCATGAATAATCTGACTCTCTCCTTCCATATTCCAAAATTTTATTTGGAGCAAACAAGGAGCTTGATGGAATTGTTTTCCCTCTGAGCCATAATATATCTTTCTCTGCAATCCTTTGGATTCTCACTAGGCTGTTATGTCTTTTTTCAGTGGACCTCCCTCTGATACTAATTGATAATGTTTGTTTTAGGATTGAGAGTAACCTAGAGGGGGGTGAATAAGTCCAATTTTAATCTTGGCTACCTTTGTTATACTTTCTTTGAATTAATTATATCATCCAGATAAAACAATATAATCTTAACATCAATTTAAAATAGTCTCAGCACAGCAATTACAGCAATCACAGCACAGTACACACAGTTTTATAGTGGTTCCCCAATTTATGGGTACATCCACTTTCCCCCTTCTCCTATCTAGCAATGAACTTGATTTGGCCAAACTCCTTCTTTCACTCAGATCCTCAGATCTTATAGCTCAGAGCCCAGCTGGCTCCTACAACTCAGACTGTACAAGTCTTACCACTCAAATCACCAAGAGCCTATACCCAAGAACTCTACCTTAGAGTGAATCCACACTCCTACTCCTCAGGCAAATCCTTCCCAACAACTCAGAGAAATACCCACTTCTCCTACCTCAGGAAATCCCAGCCCTACCTTAGCCTTTATAACTCAGGCTTACAACTCAAAGAAGATAAATCCCTTACTCACAGATCTACATGTAGATCTTTACAAGATTAACACAGGTAAAAGAAATTGATTCAGAATTAATCACCCAGCAAGAGAGAAATGGGTGACTGCTTCTTGATCTGATCCTGATGTGTTTGCTTCCTTTGATCTTGTAGTGAAAGATTTGATCCAACCCTTCTTAGCTTTTCAAAGCTTCTTGAAGTTGAAATTAAGGTAGATCTAGGCTGGAGGATGTTGAAGACAATTCTTAATCTGGCTTCTCTCAACCTTCTTAATTATAGCTAATACTTCTTAGATCTGGCTTCACCAAATTATTCTTCTTACTTTTTATGAAGAGTTGATCCCTTTAAATAAGCTTTGTCAGGAGTAACCGGATGATCCGGTTAATAATTGACATCTGATTGTTCTGACAGTTGTTAGTACCTCCGGCTTGATTTTTGTACTTAGGAAACAGTTCTGCTTGAAGTGCTGAAACTTGATTGATGGATGTGCCGACACCAGTCCTGGGTGTCGACACTTCTCTTGTAGTGATGTCGACACAATTTTGAATGTGTCGACACAACCTTTATCTTATCTCGACACAGCTGATGTAGAATGTGTTGACACAACTTTCACCTTGTCTCGACACAGCTTGTGTGGTGTGTCGACAAATTTACTTCCCGTCGACATAACTTGAGTAGTGTGTGTCGACACTAGTCCTGAGTGTCGACACAGTTTCTTTCTTGTATCATAGTGTCGACCCAAGTCTTGGGTGTCAACACAACTTTCTCTTTGACTCAGCACTTCTAGTTTAAGTGTGTCGACACAAGTCCTAAGTGTAAGACCCCCCTCCCAGAACACAAAACATGGCACGAGGGGAGTCTTATGCCCAGAACAGACGTCTTGCGGCAGCGCTAGCACTCGGGCTAACCTGTACCACAAGACGCCTATTCTGCCAGCCATAACCAATATCATTAGATGCCAACCCAACCAAGAATATAATTAGAAGTCAATCCACATATAAGTAATAATTTTCCAAAAGTACAGCAAATAAAGAAGCTACATCAAGCATCTATACTATCAGAGTATGAGTAAACTTGCCAAAAAGGGCTAAAATAAGAGTCTCTCAAGGACTCACATCAGTCACTGACGGTAGCGAAGGCACCGTCCCTTCAGGCCCTTTCGTCCTGTCCTGGCTGTCTTGTTGCAAAATCTGTTGTTGCTCCGCCTGTGGGATTTCCTCCTAAAATGGAAGACGTAGCAACCGTTAGTCATAAAAACTAAGTGGCTATCACATCTGCTCCCTCGGTGACTCCTCAACACCAGGCGGAGAAAGGAACAGGGTAAAATATATTATGTAATATAAGCAGTAGTACAAGCAGGTGGAGTAAGTACGCATTTCATGAGTAGCAATAGTAGTAATTTATAACAATTTTATCAGCATTCTATTCTAGAATATTCTACACAAGCTATATCAATCCATCTAAGCATATAGATCTACAAGAGGAAGGTAACTTAACTTATAATAATGTCCATACAAACTTATAAGTTAAGGATCGGCTTAACAGTAAAGTAGCTTATCATATAAGAGTGCCCGTACAAACTTATATGATAAGGATCTTGAGTATGCGATGTAATGTAATGATATGTAGGCAATACAATGACTCACCCATGATTACGCACATGCAATTGCTATGTCGACACAGACTTGTAGTTTCCACTTTTCGAGCAGGTAGCTAACCTCTCAGGCGTCATCCGTCGTGGCTAGACGGTGACAGTAAAGCGGGCATCTCCAATACTAGGCTGGCATCCACACTACCTAGCCCAGTCCTCCATACGCCTCAACGCTAAGAAAATAACAACGGAGCTCACATGCATACTATGGCTCAGCGGGAGTCTCAGGTAGATGTGCACCGAGAACGAAGCCCCGAACTGGCCTATGTTGTGACCCATAAGGAGCCTCAGAAAAAGCACGAGGACCAAGCCAACTGTTCACTTAGTATGGAAGGAGCCCCGGGAATGAACACCGAGGACCAAGCCCAACCACCCAAAGTCTAACCGTCGAATCCCGTTTGTGTGACGACTGGCGAGCCCGTAGACCTGCCACACTATCCTTAACCCAGGATTACGACACCACGTGTCGACTCACACTGCATGCAATTTCATATCTCGAGCTCAACAGCTCACAAGGGCTCCTCATCGAGTCCCTTTTCAACACAATCGATCAAGTGCAACAACCACTCACGCACTATCAACCCTTCCACATGTTCATGCATCCTAGAATTCAAGGGTTCCTTTTAACCCTTAGGTGGCAAGCTACCTAGTACTACATAACATCACTTACTGCTACCCGTAGGGAGACACGACCCTACGCAGTGGACTACAACACACATTCCATTAACCATATGTATCCCGCGAACATGCACTAACCTTATTCAATCCTCTTCCACATAATATTCATCGCTTTGCTAGTGTCAATCTCATCCTTAATGGTTCACATAACTTGTTTGTTTATACAATCCAACTCATAAACCTACTAGTTCGCATAAGGATCTATTAACCAAATCATTTCGTTCAAGTACGTTTCACTTCGTCATTTGATTACAAAGGACCTAACCAACAACTCACAATAATCCCTCTACCACCTCCTACCATGGATTTACTTAAACCTGAGAATGAAACATGCAAGAAACGAGTAAAGTACATAACTTCAAATGGGAATTCCTAATGCTACATGAATCTGGTGAAAACTTTTAACCCCTCGCTGGAAAGTTATTTCCAAGGGCTATGACTTTTGTATTCAGTCCCTCACCCAGTTCAGACCATAACACACTTGAAATCGGCTTCAAAGTCTGTGCGTACAGAATTCAGTTTCTGCACACTTAGCTTGGCAGCCATCAATTTCGATCAGGCTTTCTCGTGGCTTCAGACTTCGCCTGAAGACGTGTAACCACTAGTTGGAAAGGTCTTTCCAAGGGCTACGACTTTCATGTTTGGTCGAAAGTACAGATCTGGCCATATCATACCTGAAAATGGCCACAAAGATCGTTGCGTGCAGAACACAGATTTCTGCATGCATCTTAAGGCGAAATGAACAGCATCGGTTCGTCTTCCTCCTCTAGTCGATCTTCCCAATTCTTCCTCCTCCCTTATTCACCTTCATAAGGCCATTTCTATTCACGAGATCACCCCCATAATCACAATGAAGGAATGAGAGGTTGAAGATGACTAAACCCTAGAACACAAGTCCTAGCATGGCCTCTTCCTAGAAACCTTCAACTCAACAGTCTAGACTATTTTGAGTTGACATCTCCCTTAGAAATAACTACAGATCTAGCACCAAGGGAGAGGGGAGGAAGCTCATCTCGTTTCCGACATTTCCACCATTTCCAGCCGGGGATCTATTCACCCTTCTCGACGACATCTTCTTCTCCTCGGCGGCGTCGGTTCTCCACGGGATGAAGGTTGGCTCCAGCACCAGTCTCTCCACAAAAATGGCTTGGAAAGAAAATGAAAACGGCCAAGGTTTCAGAAATTCTATATATATGAAACCAACACGGGTAGGGACACGCCTGTGTCCCTACCAGTGTCCTGCTCGGGCGAAGCGTTGTCGACGGTTTGTATGCCATTTGGACACACAAACACGGGTAGGGACATGCCCGTGTCTCTACCCGTGTCGATGTGACACAGCCGTGTTCATGCCCCCGTCCAACTCATGTCCTGTTCGGGAAACACGGCCGGCTTCCTGGAGACATTCACATGGGTAGGGACACGCCCGTGTCTCTACCCGTATCCTGGTCGGGAAACAATTGGACACATGTACATGGGTAGGGTCACGCCCGTGTCTCTACCCGTGTCCTGCTCGGGAAACACGATCTAAGATGTCAGTTACACACACGGGTAGGACACGCCCGTGCCCCTACCCGTGTCCACATGCACACGGGTAGGGACACGCCCGTGTCACTACCTGTGTCCTTCTCTGGAAATTCCCCAAATTTCCAATCCCGACACCAGAGTACCACACGGGTATGGAAATGCCCGTGTCACTACCCGTGTCCTACTCTGGACGTAATTTCACCTCCCTTACACAAATGTGAAAGTCCACCTAGTGTCAACTACCTTCACTTATGGGGGGGATAAGTGACTTGCAGCGTATTTGCGGAATTAAAATTGTACCTGCAGAATCAAAACAAACCACACAGCACAGAAAATAACACAGGCAATTTATAGTGGTTCCCCGATTTGGGTACGTCCACTTTCCCCCTTCGACCTATCTCCCAATCCAGGGACGACTTGGTCACTTCACCAACAGGATTGAAATCCAATTCTTACACTATCGGAAGGAACCCTTCCACACGTAGGAGTCAACACTCCCACAACACGGGTTGCACCCAACCCTACAACTAGGAACCAAATGTTCCTTTACAATGAAAAAGAAATTGAAGTGTATAAGAAATACAAACAACTTGAAGATCTAGGTATCCCTTTTCGTTAGACTACTTGTTCTTGTAGGCAACGAAAAGTCCACAACCCTTGATCTTTCTTGGAGAAAATCTCTCCGAGACCGGCGGCGGCAAAGGGCGGCGGCAAGGCTCTCGGTGTTGGCGGCGGCAACTGAAAACAGCAGCGATGCACTGGAGATTCAATCTTCTTAGCGAAGTCGGCATGGTCTTCCAACGGTCACACTAGGATCAATCGTCTCGATCGATTCGGACGGGGATGGATTTCCCTATCTCAAATCAAGAGACAAAAGATCTCTGGTTAGACGCGTGAGACGCTGTGCAAGACTTGGCTTCTATCACCGGGGATCTAGAGAAGATCGAGATCGACTGCGGTGACTACTGCACGAGCGGCGGCGAAGACGATCGGCGGAGCGGTTCGCGATTTTAGGGTTAATCGGCGGCTCGGCTTTCGTTTTCTATATCCGTCCTTTACTGTACACAAATACCTGTGTATTTATACAATAGGTCATGGAGATGACCGTTGTGGGCCCCACCAAAGCAAAGACCAAAGTCCGGTTCAAATAGCTACAGGTAACATGGACCGGTCCAGGAATTCGGAAAAATCGCCCAAGGCAAAATCGGCGAGAATCGTAGGTGATCCTCGACGAATCGGCGAGAATCACTTACGATTCTCGCCGAATTCTACTTGGCGAATTCTGGCTGCACAGGTTATAGAGGCCGGGGAGAATCGGCGGGAATCACATTTGATTCTCGCCGAATCGTAGAGAATGCAATGTCATTCTCGATGAATTGGCGAGAATCACTTAGTGATTCTCGACGATTCTGCCTTAGAGAATTTTCTGACTGCGTCGAGACAGCCGGCCCAACCTGGCGAGAATCATCTAGTGATTCTCGACGACTCGTCGAGAATCACTAGTGATTCTCGACGAATCGGCGAGAATCACTTAGTGATTCTCGACGATTTACACTTAGACGATTCTCGTCTTCCAACCCGTGAGCTGGTCTTTGGCCCATCCTTGCTCCTTGTCTGCTCTTGCTTTATCATAGCCCTGTACTTGAAATTAAGTACACCCCAATAGAGAGAGTACACGTAGGCCAACACACTGATCTGCTCAACGAGGGATTACGTCGCGCAGACCCGTGTATATTGACCCCTACACCCTGACATTGGTGTGTACTTAGCATGGAATAACTGCAAGCACAACTTAAAAGATTTCATCAAACACATTGTCTATTTACCTTAGCTTGTACAGGGGCTTCTTCAAATCAGGTACATTGTGGATGCAATACCCAACATTCTCCCCCTATTTGAAGAAGCTTAAACCCTACAAGCTAAGGTGAATAGAGCATATAGGAATGAAAACCCTAAACTTAAAATTGAGTTGAGAGAGATATTCATTACCAATTTCTTGAGAGCAAACTTGGAGCCACCTTAGCCTTAGCCGAGAGGGTAATCTCCCCCTTTTCGGCTTCTGCAAATTGGGGACTGACGCATGTGACACCATGCTCCCCCTCAGTTCTTGTACCTTTGCTTTCACTAAATTCCTAGCAGAGGCTCCCCCTAGACGCATGAGCCTTGAGCTTCTGTAGTCTTCATTCCTCGTAGTTTAGCATCCCCAATTCAGTTTTGAACATACTGAACTTGGCCTCGTCAAGGGGCTTTGTGAAAATGTCTGCAATCTGCTTGTCAGTGGGAACATAGCAGAGAGAGATGTCCTTGTTCTCCACGTGCTCCCGAATGAAATGGTAACGCACTTCAATATGCTTCATTCTGCTGTGCGATACCGGATTGTTGGCAATAGCAATTGCACTGGAGGAGTCGCAGTACATCGGTACTTCCTTGAACTGAAGATCATAGTCTGCTAACTGATTTCTGATCCAAAGGAGTTGTGCGCAACAGCTGCCAACCGAGATGTACTCAGACTCTGCTGTGGAGGTTGCTATACAGTTCTGCTTCTTGCTATTCCATGAGATGAGCCTTCTTCCGAGGAATTGACACGTCCCGAAAGTGTTTTTCCTGTCATCCCTACTCCCTGCAAAATCAGCATCTGAAAAACCTATTAGCTCGACATCATTGTTTCTCGGGTACCACAAGCCAAGATTGGGGGTACCTTTAAGGTATCTTAGAATTCACTTTGCAGCAACATAGTGAGATTCCTTAGTGTTCACCTGATATCTGGCACAGACACATGTGGAGAACATGATATCCGGTCTACTGGCAGTAAGGTAGAGCAGGGATCCAATGATGCTTCTGTATTTGGTTTCATCGAAAGGTTTACCTTTCTCATCCTTATCCAGAGACATAGTGGATCCCATTGGACTCCTCATAGAGGTTGCATTCTCCATTCCGAATTTCTTGAGGAGTTCATTTGTGAACTTCGTCTGAGAGATGAAGATTCCATCCTCAGACTGTTTCACTTGAAGTCCCAAGAAATACTTTAGCTCTCCCATACTGCTCATTTCAAACTTTCCTTGCATAAGTTTAGAGAACTTTTTGCAAAGATTGTTGTCCGTTGAGCCGAATATAATGTCATCGACATAAATTTGCACCAGCAAGATCTTGCCTTTGACTTTCCTGAGAAACAATGTCTTGTCTATTTTTCCTCTAGAGAACTTGTTCTCAAGAAGAAAACTAGACAATATCTCATACCAAGCTCGAGGAGCTTGTTTTAAGCCATATAGCGCTTTATTAAGAAAATATACATGATTAGGATAAGTAGGATTGACAAAACCTGGAGGTTGAGCGACGTATACTTCCTCTTTCAAGTCTCCATTCAAGAAAGCCGATTTCACGTCCATCTGATAGACTGTGAATCCTTTGTGAGAGGCATAGGCTAGGAATAGTCGGATTGCCTCGAGCCGTGCAACTGGTGCAAACGTCTGGTCGAAGTCAATCCCCTCCTCCTGTCTGTATCCTTGAGCCACCAGTCTGGCTTTGTTCTTGATGATAACTCCATGTTCATCCAACTTGTTTCTGAAGATCCACTTGGTGCCAATCACATTCTGCTTTTGTGGTCTGGGAACCAGCGTCCAAACGTTGCATCGTTCGAATTGATGCAATTCATCTTGCATGGCCAAAATCCATGCAGCATCTTTGTTCGCCTCGTCGAACTTCTTTGGCTCAACCTGTGACAGGAAGCTAAGATGCAAAATCTCGTTAATGGTACCTCTTTGAGTTCTGACCCCGTCACGAGGATCTCCGATGATCTGATCTCTAGGATGATCCCTCACGTGTCTGAGCTCAAGAAGTCTGGCGTCAGGAGCTTCAACTACTTCTTGGGCATCTCCTTCTTCTAAAGGATTTGCTCCATTTTGATCTTCAACTTCTCCGATCGGCGTTGATGTGGAGACCTTGACGTATTTTGGAGCTGCATCTTTCTCGGGCTCATCCAGTTGTAACTTTTCGAGTCTGGCACCTGCATCTTCAGGAAGACAACTAGAAGTCTTGCAATTAAGCAAACTTCCTTCATCAAATACAATATTTATTGATTCCTCTACCACTAGGGTTTTCTTGTTGAAAAATCTATAAGCCCGGCTATGGCTACTATAGCCCATGAATATGCCTTCGAAGCATTTTTCACCAAACTTAGTACGAGGGTACTTCCCATTATTCAGTACATAACATTTGCAGCCAAAGATCCTCAGATAGGACATGGTTGGTTTCTTGCCTTTCAGTAGCTCATAAGGAGTCTTACGATGGCTCTTGTTGATCAACGCCCGGTTTTGTACATGACAAGCCGTATTGACAGCCTCGGCCCAGAAGTATTCTGGGAGAGAAGCGTCATTCAGCATTGTCGTGCATGCCTCAATGAGTGTTCTATTCCTCCTCTACGCCACTCCATTTTGTTGAGGAGTGCGAGGGGAGGAGAACTCATGAAAGATACCAAGTTCTTCATAGAACTATGTCATAGCCCCAGACTCAAACTCTGTTCCGTGGTCACTTCTGATTTTGACCACTGAGCAGTTAAGTTCGTTCTGTATCTGCTTGACAAAACTGGTGAAGATGTCAAACGTATCAGACTTGCGCTTTAAAAAGAACACCCACGTAAACCGAGAGTGATCATCTACAATCACTAGCGTATACGACTTCCCTCCTAAGCTATGAACTTGCATAGGACCAAACAAGTCCATGTGCAGAAGATAAAGACATCTGGAGGAATCTTTGTCTGGGATGCCCTTAAAGGTAGCCCGAGTCTGCTTGCCCATCTGACATGCAGGACATGGACTATCTTTAATGCACTTAATAATGGGAGCATCCCTTACTAAGTCTTTGGAAAATAGCATATTAATTGTCTTGTAATTAATGTGTATCAATCTCTTGTGACATTGTTCACAAAGAGATGCACTGCCTTTTGCAATGAGGCATACTGGGGTAGAAGAATCTAAACTAAGAAAATCTAAACAGAAAATATTTCTGCTCCTAATGCCAATTAATACAGTCTCCGAAGAATCACATGATATTATCAGGCATTTATCCTTGCAGAACTTAACGTCATATCCTTTATCACATAACTGGCTTACGCTGATCAGGTTATGATTTAATCCTTCAACATAAGCTACGTTAGTGATAGAGAGTATACCGTTGGAAATCGTACTGTAACCTTTGGTGACTCCCCGATCAGATCCCCCAAATATGACTTTGGGTCCATTCTCGACTGGAGAGTACTCCTGCAGCAGGATTCTTGTCCCGGTCATGTGACGGGAGCATCCACTGTCCAAATACCAAATAGGAGTTTTGTTGGCCTTTGGACATTCCTGCAAAACAGAATTAATTTGCCTTAGGAACTCAATCGAACTTGGGTCTTAGATTCCTTGTTAGCATACTCCCCCTCGATTGGTTAGCCCTACGAGTGGTCGGCCTCGTATTGCTAATATAAGGAGTCTCGTTATACCTTGGATTAAACCAACAATCCACGGCAAAGTGACCAACTTTGCCACAACACTAACAGTCAAATCTGTTGTACCTCTTCCTAGGCTCCTGCTTCACCCTGGGAATGGTGGGCACAGCTGGGGCCTTGGAACTGGAGGTGGAGGCATCATAGTGATTGCAGTCACATGATTTCTTCACCTTCTGTTCCTTCAGTATAACAGGCTTGGATTTTGGTGCCTGCTTTCTATTATGGCCGCTAGAGAATTGACCATAATTTCCCAAGTGGATTTCCTCATAAGGTGCCTTGAAGACACTCTCACTGAAGTTACGGGGAAAGGTCCACCCATCATACCGACTCTTCGGCTTTGCAACCGAGGGCCTGAAGTGATGGTCGTATGTTGACTCAAAGTCATGTTGGTTACAGGGAAAGCTAGGCTTTCTGAACTCAACAGGTCTAAGTGGGGCCTTTCCTTTCTCAGCAGCAGAGGCTTTCTTGGC
Organism: Platanthera zijinensis; assembly: GCA_039513925.1. Taxonomy (NCBI): domain Eukaryota; kingdom Viridiplantae; phylum Streptophyta; class Magnoliopsida; order Asparagales; family Orchidaceae; genus Platanthera; species Platanthera zijinensis. Next base: position 41,115,102 of record CM077092.1, on the reverse strand, counting down.
AGCCTTATTCTTCCTCTTGTTCCTGTTTCTCCTGGATGAGGAGCTAGGTGCCCCTACATGCCCCAAGCCAGCTCCTTTGGCCTGAGAAGAGAAGGTATCAACTAATGGAAGAACAGTTTTTGGCATAGAGAAGCTCTTGACGATCTTCCTTTCTGCCGCAAGTAGTTCTTCCAACTTGTCGACTTCCTCCTGCTTAAGATCAAGGAGCTTAAGAGACTCTGAATGCTTTGAAGTCAGGTCCAAGTGCTCCTGTCGGAGGGAGATCAAACTGGTGATCTCTTCCCTCAGGGATACACTCTCACCTTTAAGGAATTTGACTTCCTTTTTCTCAGCCTTCAGTCTCTTTCGACATTCCACGAAAGTATTGAGCAGAAGCCCATACTTCTCGAGGAGCTCAGCTTCACGGGCCGAAGGGCTATCCTCAGGGTCATCATCCTGAGACTGAGGATCAGAGTCAGAGTCGGAGAGAGGGGTGTGAGCTTTTACCTTCCCAGTAAATGGGGGGCAATCTCCTTCCGAGTCACAGTGACCCATTAGCCCAAAGTAGGCTTCCTCGTCATCGCTGGTGTCTAATGTGTCAGATTCACTCAGCATCTTTGGCTTCTTCGCGATGTAACTCCTCTCCTTCTTCTTGTCTTTTGAGGACCTGTGCTCCTCTCCCTTTCCCTTTTCCCTCTTGCCTTGATGGCAGTCGGCCACGACGTGTCCTGGCTTGTTGCAACAAAAGCAAATAATGTCAGATGAGCGGTGTTTGTTCGGTTTGGAAACATACCTGTCAGAAGAATAGTTCTTCTTCTGATCCCTTGAAGAGGAGCCGTTTCTCTTTCTCTAATTCCTCAGCTTGAGGAACTTCTTGAATTCCCGTGTGATAAGGGATAAGTCTTCCTCAGACAATTCTGAGCCGGAGGAGCTTGGCTCAGAGTCTTCCTCTTCATCCTTCTTCCACGCACGGGAAGAGGCAGCACCCTTGCCCTTTCTGGAATGAATGGCTTTCAGGGCCACCGTCTTTTCCTTGGCCACGGCTTTCTCTGCTTCCTCTTCAGCCTTCCTTGTGTTCAACTGAAGCTCATAGGACATGAGCTTCCCGAACAGAATCTGAGGGTCGGTTTCCGCAAGTCTGCCAAACTCGCGGATGGCGCAGATCTTTGTGTCCCATTCCTTAGTGAGGGATCTAAGGAACTTATCATTGAGCTCACTGTCAGTGAACACTCTTCCATATCCTTTGAGTGCATTGACGATCTTGAGAAAGTTTTCGAAGGTAACTCCGATCTCCTCCTTGGGCCCTTGCCTGAAGGCCTCATATTTCTAATTGAGGAGGGATCTCCAATCGTCCCTCACTTCATCCGTGCCCTCCATTAATACAATCAGGCAGCTCTAGAGATCCTTGGTTGTCCTGTAGTTGCAGAAGTTCTGCATCATAGAGTCGTTAACTACGCTTACCTGGATGTTCTGAGCTTTTTTGTCGAGTCCGAACAGCACCATTTCGTCCTTGTCCATTTCCGAAAGTTTCTTGGGCACTTTCTTGGTAGGATCAATGGTGGAGGCCTTAGTGGGAATGTAAGGTCCCTCCTCCACAATCATGAAGAGCCGGGGGTCGACTGCTTCCATGTAGAATCTGATTCTTTCCTTCCAGATAGGAAAGTTCATTCTGGTGCACACTGGGATTTTGCCGGAGTGCTTGAGTCCGTCCATGGAGGATATCGGTCTTCTTCTTGACACTGGTGGCAGGATTCTACTCAAGGTGTGAACCTTTTTGATGAGTAAACTGCCTCTGATACCACTTGAAAGTCCACCTAGTGTCAACTATCTTCACCTATGGGGGGGATAGGTGACTTGCAGCGTATTTGCGGAATTAAAATTGTACCTGCAGAATCAAAACAAACCACACAGCACAGAAAATAACACAGGCAATTTATAGTGGTTCCCCGATTTGGGTACGTCCACTTTCCCCCTTCGACCTATCTCCCAATCCAGGGACGACTCGGTCACTTCACCAACAGGATTGAAATCCAATCCTTGCACTATCGGAAGGAACCCTTCCACACGTAGGAGTCAACACTCCCACAACACGGGTTGCACCCAACCCTACAACTAGGAACCAAATGTTCCTTTACAATGAAAAAGAAATTGAAGTGTATTAGAAATACAAACAACTTGAAGATCTAGGTGTCCCTTTTCGTTAGAATACTTGTTCTTGTAGGCAATGAAAAGTCCACAACCCTTGATCTTTCTTGGAGAAAATCTCTCCGAGACCGGCGGCGACAAAGGGCGGCGGCAAGGCTCTCGGTGTTGGCGGCGGCAACTGAAAACAGCAGCGATGCACTGGAGATTCAATCTTCTTAGCGAAGTCGGCAAGGTCTTCCAACGGTCACACTAGGATCAATCGTCTCGATCGATTCGGACGGGGATGGATTTCCCTATCTCAAATCAAGAGACAAAAGATCTCTGGTTAGATGCGTGAGACGCTGTGCAAGACTTGGCTTCTATCACCGGGGATCTGGAGAAGATCGAGATCGGCTGCGGTGACTACTGCACGAGCGGCGGCGAAGACGATCGGCGGAGCGGTTCGCGATTTTAGGGTTAGTCGGCGGCTCGGCTTTCGTTTTCTATATCTGTCCTTTACTGTACACAAATACCTATGTATTTATACAATAGGTCATGGAGATGACCGTTGTGGGCCCCACCAAAGCAAAGACCAAAGTCCGGTTCAAATAGCTACAGGTAACATGGACCGGTCCAGGAATTCGAAAAAATCGCCCAAGGCAAAATCGGCGAGAATCGTAGGTGATTCTCGACGAATCGGCGAGAATCACTTACGATTCTCGCCGAATTCTACTTGGCGAATTCTGGCTGCACAGGTTATAGAGGCCGGGGAGAATCGGCGGGAATCACATTTGATTCTCGCCGAATCGTAGAGAATGCAAAGTCATTCTCGAGGAATCGGCGAGAATCACTTAGTGATTCTCGACGATTCTGCCTTAGAGAATTTTCTGACTGCGTCGAGACAGCCGGCCCAACCTGGCGAGAATCATCTAGTGATTCTCGACGAATCGGCGAGAATCACTTAGTGATTCTCGACGATTTACACTTAGACGATTCTCGTCTTCCAACCCGTGAACTGGTCTTTGGCCCATCCTTGCTCCTTGTCTGCTCTTGCTTTATCATAGCCCTGTACTTGAAATTAAGTACACCCCAATAGAGAGAGTACACGTAGGCCAACTCACTGATCTGCTCAACGAGGGATTACGTCGCGCAGACCCGTGTATATTGACCCACTACACCCTGACATTAGTATGTACTTAGCGTGGAATAACTGTAAGCACAACTTAAAAGATTTCATCAAACACATTGTCTATTTACCTTAGCTTGTACAGGGGATTCTTCAAATCAGGTACATTGTGGATACAATACCTAACAAAATGTAAGCCTATGTGCCAGCACTCCCTGAGCCCAAATCATCTCTCCTAACTCAAAATCGTGTGCGAGGGCATAGCGCAAATTGGGACGTTACAAATCCTATAAACAAAATAAAAGATTTCGTCCCCGATATCAAGATGACTAAACCCTAGAACACAAGTCCTAGCATGACCTCTTCCTAGAAACCTTCAACTCACTAGTCTAGACTCTTTTGAGTCGACATCTCCCCTAGAAATAACTACAGATCTAGCACCAAGGGAGAGGTGAGGAAGCGCACCTCATTTCCGGCATTTCTACCATTTCCGGCCGAGGATCTTGTCACCCTTCTCGATGATATCTTCTTCTCCTCGGCGGCGTCGGTTCTCCACGGGATTAAGGTTGGCTCCAGCACCATTTTCTCCACAGAAATGGCTTGGAAAGAAGATGAAAAATGGCCAAGGTTTCAAAAATCATATATATATGGAACCAACACGGGTAGGGACGCGCCCGTGTCCCTACCCGTGTCCTGCTCGGGCAAAGTATCGTCGACGGTTCGTCTTCCATTTGGACACAAACACAGGTAGGGACACACCCGTGTCTCTACCCGTGTCCACGTTACATGGTCGTGTTCATGCCCGTGTCCAACCCGTGTCCTCTTTGGGAAACACCGCCGGCTTCCTGAAGACATTCACACGGGTAGGGACATGCCCGTGTCTCTACCCGTGTCCTTCTCGGGAAACACTTGGACACATGTACATAGGTAGGGATACGCCCGTGTCTCTACTCATATCCTGCTCGGGAAACACGATCGATGATGTCAGCTACACACACGGGTAGGACACGCCCGTGCCCCTACCCGTGTCCATATGCATACGGGTAGGGACACGCTCGTGTCACTACCCGTGTCCTCTGGAAATTCCCCGAATTTCCAATCCTGACACCAAAGTACCACACGCGTATGGACACGCCCGTGTCACTACCCGTGTCCTACTCTGGATGTCATTTCACCTCCCTTACATAAATGTAAGCCTAAGTGCCAGCACTCCCTGAGCCCAAATCATCTCTCCTGACTCAAAAGCGTGCGCGGGGGCCTTGCGTGAATTGGGACATTATAAATCTTAGAAGCAAAATAAAAGATTTCATCCCCAAAATCAGGCTAAGCCTATGGGGAGATAAAAACATGAAATAAAATAGACAAATGCTTTTTAAATTTTTCCTTGATGGAACAACTCCGGGTAACGCTTTTGCATCAAGTCTGCTGGCTCCCATGTATACTCCTCCTTCCCATGGTTAGACCACAACACCTTTACCGAATGAACACTCTTACGGCGCAAAATCCTTGTCTCATTGTCTACTATCCGCACTGGCTCGATTTGCACAGATCTATCGGTGGCTACTGCTCCATCAGCGGTGGGAACATGTTGATCGGGCCGCAACAGCGCCTTCCAGAGAGATTACACATGGAATACGTCATGAAGGTTCTCCAGCTCTGGTGATAACTCCAACTGGTAGGCCGAAGGGCCAATCCTCTCCAACACGGTATAAGGTCCAACGTACCTTGGGCTGAGCTTCTTCATACCTCGTACCCGTGACACTCCATGCATCAGTCGGATTTTTAGAAATGCTTTGTCACCCACTTGAAATTCCACCACTCGGTGCTTTGCATTATAATATTTTGCATGTCGACTTTGAGCCTCTAGCATACGGTCCCGTATTAGTCTGACAACCGCATCAGTATCATCGATGTATTCAATACCCAAAACCTTCAGGTATTCATCTTGTACCCATGACAAGGGGGTTCTACACCTTCTTCCGCAAAGGGCTTCATGGGGTGTCATCTCGATGCTGGTATGGTGATTGCTGTTATAGGAGAATTCTATGAGGGGTAAGGGCCTTTCCCACAGCTCTCTTCTATCCAACACGCACAGTCTCAATAAGTCCTCCAATGTTCTGATGGTCCTCTCAGACTGTCAATCTGTCTGAGGATAGAATGTTGTGCTAAAGGTAAGACGTGAACCCAGGTATTCCTGTACGACCCTCCATTCCTTAGAGGTGAATCGACCATCCCGATCAGAAATAATTATCTTTGGCACACCATGATACCGTACGAACTGCTCCATAAAGAGGCATACCAAAACATCCACATGAGCTTCTTTCTTCATAGGAATAAATCGGGCTACCTTCGTCAGGCGGTCAACGATTACCCACAACAAATCATTCCCTGAGCGCGAGCGAGGCAGACCGTGGACGAAGTCCATGGAGACATCCTCGAACTTCCACTCAGGGATGGGCAATGACTGTAATAATCCACCAAGGCTCCTGCATTCTGCCTTCACCCTTTGACAGGCTTCGCAGTGCGTAACAAAATATCAGACGTCCCTCTTCATTCCCATCCAACACATGGTCTTCCGCAAGTCGGAGTACATCTTGGCAATCCTAGGGTGCACAGAATATTGAGTACAATGTGCCTCTCTCAGAATATCTTCCCGAATTTTACAGCCCTTGGGAATGTAAAGCCGGCCGCAGAGATGGACAAGACTGTCTTTTAGGGAGTACTCATCAGTTGTCCCATCTTCAATTGACTTGATTGTCGGGGCCAAAGCCGCATCCTTTCCTTGCTTCACTCGGATTCAGTCCCGAATATCACAGACTATGCTCATCGCGGTTAAGTATTCCGTATACCCTTTCGGTTGGTCTTAACATATCGGGGTAATCTTCATCTGTTTGAGCATCCGAACTAACTCCATACACATCAATTGGAACTCAGTGCTCGATTCCGGTACCTTTCTGCTCAAAGCGTCAGCTACGGAATTTGCCTTTTCGGGGTGGTAGTTAAAGGTGAATTTATAATCGCATAAAAACTCTAACCACCGCTATCTCAAATTCAGTTCCTTTTGGGTATGGACGTACTTTATATTCTTGTGATCTGAAAAGATTTCGCAGTGGACGTCGTATAGGTAGTGTTTCCAAATCTTCAGGGCAAACACCACCGCTCGCAATTCTAGATCATGTACCGGGTAGTTGATTTCATGTTTCTTCAGCTGTCTTGAAGCATATGCAATCACATGCCCATGTTGCATCAATACCACTCCCATCCCTTTATATGACGCGTCAGTGTAAACATGAAATCCCTCCCTCCCGGATGGAAGGGCTAGGATGGGGGCGGATGTAAGTCGGTCCTTCAGTTCTTGAAATACAGCTTCACACTGAGGTGTCCACTCATACGACACACCTTTCTTTATCAGTGTAGTAAGAGGGAGGGCAGTCTTTAAGAACCCTTTTACAAACTTGCGATAGTACCTGGCAAGTCCAAGGAAGCTCCGCACATCGGCCGCTGACTTCCAGGGTGACCACTCCTTCACGACACGCACCTTGGCCGAATCCACAGCTAACCCAGCCCCACTGATCACATGGCCCAAGAAGGCAACCTCTTGGAGCCAAAATTCGCACTTGCTGAACATGGCGAACAAGGCGTGCTCTTTTAGCTTCTTCAGTACCAATTTCAGATGTTCGGCATGTTCTTCCTCTGTTTTAGAGTATACCAAAATTTCATCGATGAAAATGATGATGAAGACATCTAGGTAAGGCTCAAACACCTTGTTCATCAAGCTTATGAAAGTTGAAGGGGCATTTGTGAGCCCAAACGGCATCACGGTGAACTCGTACAAGCCGTACCTTGAGCTAAAGTCCGTTTTCTGATTGTCCTCCTCCTGTATTCTCAACTGATAATACCCCGAAAGCAAATCCAATTTGGAAAAACAATGCGCTCCTACCAATTGGTCGAACAGCACATCGATCCGAGGTAGCGGATAGGTGTTCTGTACCGTCAGTCGGTTGAGCTCCTGATAGTCTATGCATAATCGCAAGGTTCCATCCTTCTTCTTAACAAATAGAACAAGGGCTCCCAAAGGTGATGAGCTGGGGAGAACGAACCCTGATTCTACCAAATCTTACAACTGAACTCTAAACTCTGTGAGTTCCTTCGGGGCCATCCGGTAAGGGGTCTTAGAGACGGGCTTGGCACCCGGTACTAGCTTAATTTGGAAATCCACCTCTCTATGTGGTGGTAATCCTGGCAATTTCTCAGGAAATACCTCGGGAAAATCCCGCACCACCCACATATCCTTGATATCCAACGTCATCTCCTTCAACTCGAAATAAATCATGAAGACTTCATCCCCCTCCATATGGGCTTTTATGGTCTGGATCGAGGATAATAACATACGAGGTGCGAATCTAATACCTTGAAAGATGACTTCTGAGTCTTCAAGCCTCAAGGTGATTCGCTTCTCTGCACAATCAATTCTGGCGTGGTGTCAGTCCAGCAACCCCATGCCCAGTATGAGATCGAATTCTGGCATTATCAGCACTGTGGCGGGGGTTTCGAATAACTTTCCCCCAAGAAGAACCTCAAAGTCACACTTCGCAGTGGCAGTCATCTCAGAGTCGTTTGGGAGGCATACTTTTCGAGCAATACCAGTGAAGTACTGCACTCCTTCTAAGTCTGTAATGAAGTCCGCAGACACAAACGAGTGCGAGGCACCGGTGTCGAATAACGTATAGGCCGGTTTCCCGCTGACCACCACGGTGCCTAAGTACCAATAACAATGCTCAAAGCTAGATATCTAGTATGAATTAAGCAACTTAAGGTTACTAATGAAAATATGACTGTAACATACCTCCAATCACCTCCTGAGGGTTCCGCTCCTGTGTCATATCCATCGCGTACACCTGATTCCGAGCGGAGCCGGGGTTTCCTCCTCGTGGTCCTCGTCCTCAACCACGCATATGCCCCCGCCCTCGAGGAGCTGTCGGAGGGAGAGTAAGAGGCGCATTCCCAAATAGTTATAGGCAGTAGCGTCGAATGTGGCTCGGTTGGTTGCATTCAAAGCACACTCGCTCCTGCCGCCCCATGGGTTGCTAAAACTGTTGAGGCTGTGGTGGTGGAGGCAAGCTGGCGGCTGTGGAACCAGGTGCTACACTCTATAATTCTGGTGGAATCGTCTGCCACCTCTCTGATGTCATCTTCCTCCTCCGAAGTCGTGTCTCCTTCTGTTTTTAGGGACAACTTCCATCACACCCTCAGCAGGTCTTTTACCACTTCCCAAGTGGTCTGCTTCTAGCCTCTTCACCATGTCAATAATTTTTGCCAGGCTGGAGCCTGCCATAAACAAAAAGGCCTGCCACAGGGGTTCGCGCAGCCCTCTGTAGAAGCGCTTAGCGTATCCTCTGTCATCCAAGTCATATGAGTCAGCAAATCTCACGAGATGTTGGAACTCTCATTGATACTCCGTGACCGACTTCGATCCTTGCTTTAGCTGTAAGAATTTCTCTTCGAGTTCATCTGGAGCAGACGAGGGGATGAAGTGCTCTAAAAAGGCTCCCGAGAACTCATTCCAGCTAATCTCTGTGTACACTCACCCTTGAAAAGTGGAGCCCATGAGGGACTTCCACCAACTCTTGGCGTGCAGTTCCAGGAGTGTCACTACCAGGGTCACAGCCATGTTGTTCGGACATCTAATTCCCACCAGCAGTTCTTGCATGGTGTCAAGCCATTCCTCCGTACGCACTGTCGACTCTGTCCCAAGGTAAGAAGGAGGGGAGAGAGCTCGAAAAGTGTGTAACACCCCTATCCGTCACATAGCATATAATAGTAGGTTCGGCCGGGGTCCGATGCCATATACCACGGACAGACTGGTGGGTTACTGAATAAAACCATTCTTCCAATCACACGTCCTATACAGAGTACATTCTAGCGGAAGCAAATTAATAAGTTGCAATGAAAGAACCCAGCCAAAAGTATGAATGTTCACTAACAAACCCAATTAGGAATGAATGTACAAAATACACAAAGTACTGGCCTTATGACCTTACAAGAGTTTACTTAATTAAACAGTGTTTTCCAAGCATCGACACGCAGGCCGGTCACACATGAATAAAATAAGTAAACATTCCCAAGGCCTTCGAGGGCTGGCTCAGCAACAAGGGCTTTGGCCTGCTATTTGCCACTAGGCTCCGCAGCACCTGCAAGTAACAATTCACCGCAACGGTGGCAAACAAAAGCAACGACCAGCTAAAGCTGACTAAATTATAACGACCCCGCCCCCAAACTCGGGGCGGCGATGCTCCTCCCCTGCATTGCATTAGCATAAAAAGCAATATAGTGAAACCACACTTTACCACAGGCGTAGGCATGCACGGTCACACACCCTGTGCTCTCAGGGCACATTCTTGGTGAACCTGGTCAAAATCCACGGTCTCACCACCGCCCCTTGGATGGCAATCCTCGTGAGAAATTTAGTCTTTCCAACCGTAGTCTAAGACAACCAAACTATGCCAACGGCCAGTCCCTTATTCAGATCTCTATCACCGAACCACATAGCCCGGGTCCGGTTCCACATGCCCATTGCTCACACTGCCTTGTCAGTTTAAGCCATAGGCACAGGCCAAGCTTCACCGAATCCCAAAACGATTTCACACATTACATAACCTAGTTATGTTCAAGTTGGCTCCCAAGACACCAAGATGGCAGAATCTCGCATTTGCCCAGTTTTCCGGGTGTATCTTGGAGTTAATCCCAAAGACTCCCTGTTGCAATCTACCGCATAGAAAACCTGAAAAATACCAATGACACAGAGTCTTCTCCGGCTATTCATGCATAGCAAAACATCACCGATCCAAAACAACTTGTCCGGATAGGCTTCATACATCAAGCCTAAATCCGTACTTCGATTCCAGACTCTACATGTAAAACAACGGGGACTATTCATGTCTACCCGAAGGAACACCTCAAACTCACCGCATACTCGCGAGAGCGGGCTTCCTATGTAAAAAAGGAAAGAGGACTTCACATATTCAAGTAGAGAATCGTTACCCTAGCATTTCTCTTCGGTGCCATGAAGATCTAGTCGGATGGAAAGCATCATATCGGCCTCGCCTTCACAGATCTGGACTCGGATCGAGAATCGGGGCTCCGAAGCTTCTCTGGTGGTCGGATTTCCTCTTCCTCTTCCTCCTTGCTCTACCCTCTCTCTAAAACCTTAAAAAGAGAATGCTCTCTTGAAATGAGGGTTTGAAAACCCTATTCCATGCTTAAATCCCATCATAAACCAACCTGAGCCCTTGGATCCCAAAATAAGGAAACGATCAGCCACGATTTGCTCTTAAAGTCAAATTAATGGGCCGAACACGGCTTGTGACACGCCCGTGTCCAAGGACATGTGCCTCAATCGGTGTTGAAACCGTCACGTTCCGAACGGGACACCGGTTTAGACACGCCCGTGTCACAATTGACACACCCGTGTCATAATTGACACGCTCATGTTGCGGGGCGTGTTCTCTGAATTGACACAAGATCAAAACATCCCGAAGAGAACACGGCTCTGTAACATGTCGTGTCACAGGCCGTGTGCCAGACACGCCTGTGTCCCAGGCTGTGTAACTCTCTCCACACAGCCCGGCAAACAGCCCAAGCAGGACACGGCCCTAGACACGCCCGTGTCTCAGGCCGTATTCTCAGCCTTCCACGGTTGTCGACTGTAACTCGTTGACCTCACAAAAATCGTGCAACCCGAGCACGACACGGCCCTGGACACGCTCGTGCGCCAGGCCGTGTTACCTTTAACAAATTCCAAACTTGGCTCTAAACGCTACCCGTCCCTCTTTTGAGTTTCGGGACATTACAACTCTCTTCCTCTTAAAAGAATTTCATCCCGAAATTTGCATAAAGGAAAAGATACACAAAACTTAAACGGTACCTGAGTGGAATAACTCTGGGTACTCCTCAAGCATGGTCTGCTCTCGCTCCCACGAGAGTTCATCCCGACCGCAGTTGTCCCAACGGACCTTGACCATCCTGATATCTTTGTTACACAGTCTCTTGACCTTAACGTCCTTAATGCGAACGTGCTTGACCTTCGTCGTCAACCCATCACCAATTGGTACTTGATCAACCACAATCACTTGCGAAGTCTCTTGCACCGCCTTCCGCAACGCCGATATGTGGAATACGTCGTGTAGACCACTAAGTTCCGCTGATAGCTTCAGTCGGTAGGCTGCTTCGTCAATCCGCTCCAGAACCTCAAACGGTCCAAGGTACCTCGGGCTTAGCTTCTTCCCTTTTATTGCTTGTCGATCAACGACTCTATTGCGTTGTGGGCCCTGCCTTTATTGCCGATTTTCCATCTTCCATTTACAGAAGATGATAATAGCTGGCTGCCGACTCCAACAATGGCTTACTCCATCTTTCCTGCAACGAATTTGAATTACGTTGACTTTGCTGACTTTTGCTGACTCATGCTGGCGTCACCATTTATGGACTTAGGCAAAATCAAGCATCAGTAGTATAGGTGTTGAGCAAGTAAGCATCACTCAATGGCAAAACACTTGTATAGAATTTCTGTCACTAGGCATTGAGTGAGCATCCATCACTCAACGCCATAACACTTAAAAAAATATTCCAGTCATTAGGCGTTGAGAGCGTTGAGTGAATGTTGGGTACATTGGAAAATGTGTACCTGATTTGGAGAAGCCTCACTTAGCTCAATGATATATGTGCAGGTTAAGAATGTGCTAGAATGCAGGAAAAATATTCTAAGTCCATATGTCGACACTTGAGGAAGCTGTGTCGACACTCTAGTAAGATTGTGTCGACACATGGAAATGGTTGTGTCGACACCTCAGTGAATTTGTGTCGACATCGGGAGGCAGTGTCGACACACAGAAGATTATAGTCGACATCAACTGTGTCGACACTGGGAGGCTGTGTCGACACACAGAAGCAGAATCGACATCAATTGTGTCGACACATGGAGGCAGTGTCGACACACAAATTCTGTGTCTACAACAACTGTGTCGACACACAGAACTTGTGTCGACACATAGCTGAGTCTAGACCAAGTTGATTGCTGATGAATGGTGAAGTGTTTGTGTCGACACAAATAATCAGTGTCGACACATTCTCATGTTGCAGTGTCAAGAAGTTATGTCGACATCAAGGCAGCTTTGTCGACATCACCAAAGGCTGTGTCGACACTTAAGTCACTTGTGTCGACACATATTGACAGATGGTCTCGACACTTTTTGGCAGACAGACTCGACGCTTTGCTGACAGAGTCAAAGGCTCAAGAACTGTTTGAAGACTTGACAGCTGTGGGTTATGACAGGTTTACTGAAGCTGTCAGACTTATCAGAAGTTAGTTATAAATCGGATCAGCCAGTTACCATGGATGAAGTCTATAAATAGATGGATTCAGAAGAAGAAAAAAGATAACATCGAAAAGGAAGAAGTATTGTCACCACTAACACAATTAGAGATTTATCTCTGATCAAGAAAGTACAAGTAATAAAGAAGAAGATCTTCGAGAGAAGATCTAAGAAGACGATCTGAAGTAGTTTTCTATTCAGATTCTGTCTAAGTTGAATTCAATCAGAATTCAGAAGTTCTTCAAGAAGGTTTGGATAGAGAGAGATCCAGCTATTTGAAGACAAGCAAGAGACAATCACAGGTCTCTCAAGGAGCAGATGCTGAACTAATCTGTCAAGAAGATTTAGATCTATTTCTGGAGTCTAAGAAGGAAGCTGCTAGTCAGTGATATTCAAAGAAAATCAACCCAACTAAGTTCAGATTCAAGAAGCTTTGAAGAAAGTTAAGATCAAGTTGATTTCAGCCATCAGCCTCTTCAAGAAGCTGATCAAGAAAGTCCTTATCCTTTCTCTCTCAACAGGGGTAAGAGATTACAAAAATTCCTTATCAAATTCTGTAGGATCTATTCATAGATCTAAGTTGTAAGCCTATTTTATAAAGGCTGAGTGTAGGAGATTTATTCTCTGAGGTAGGGCTGTTAATGCCTGAGTTGTAGGAGAAGGTATTCTCTGAGTTATAGGCCTTGTGGCAAGGCTGAGGTAGGGCTTGTTAGCCTGAGTTGTAGGAATCCTTCTTGATTCTGAGTTGTAGGATCTGATCAGGATCTGAGTTAAAGGAAGAAGTTAGGCTGACTCTAGCATACTGCTAGATAGGTGAAGGGGGAAAGTGGATGTACCTAGACCTTAGGGAACCACTATAAATCTGTGTGCAATCTGTGATGTATGTATGTTTGTGATTGTTGTGCTGTGTTAGCTATAAGAAATATATGATTTATACAAAGAACTGTAGTTATATTCTGCCTTAAGTTAAAACAAGAATTAGAACATATTCACCCCCCCTAGGTGTTTAGGTAGTCTTGAAAGTAAAACTATCAAGTGATATCAAAGGGAGATTGCTCAAAGAAGGACTTAACAGTCTGAGTTAGATCCCAAAGGTAGAATCAAGAATCAAGAAAATGGGTTCTGGAGAGAATCACAAGAAATTAGGGTCAATGAAATTTCCCATCTGCAGGAAAGAGATTTTTGGAATCTGGAAAGAAAGGGTTAGATTGTTTATGGAGGCCTCTGACCCAAGGATATATATCACAGTAAAAGAAGGTCCATATATTCCAATGAATGTGTCTGTTCTAGATGCAAATCAGAGAACTCCTAAAGATTTTTCTGAAATGACCAAGGATGAGATTATATTGGCAACTATGGATAAAAGAGCTCAGAATATTATAGTGAGTGCCATAGATGATTCTACTTTCCAAAATTTGATTCACTGCAAAATCTCTAAGGAAATGTGGGACACCTTAATTGTCTACATGGAGGGTTCTGAAGAAGTTAGACAAGACAGAAAGTCTATGCTCAATCAAGAATATGAGAGTTTCAGACAAGGGAAGTCTGATAGCATATCTGAATGCTACAAGAAATTCTATAGGATAGTGAATGTACTGATGTCCTATGGAAGGGTCTTTAGTACTTATGAGCTGAATGACAAATTCCTAAGATCCTTGACAAAGGATTGGGATACCAAGATTTATGTCATTAGAGAAGTGGCCAAACTAGCAGACATTTCTCCTCCAACCTTATTTGGAAAGTTGTTATCATATGAAATGCAACTAATGGCCAGGAAGGAGGAAGAAAGAAATAAAAAATGAGAGCATAGAGAAAAGTCAGTGGCCTTCAAGGTTGAAGCCACTAGAAAGAGCAGGAGGATGTCTCCATCACCACCTAAGGAAGTTGCTGAAGTAATCTCAGAAAATACAGACAATCAGAACTCAGATAGCAGTGATTCAGATGCAAATTTTGCTGCCTTTACAAGGCAGTTTCAGAGGTTCTTGAAGAAGAAGCAGTGGAAGTCAAGGCCCTCCACATCACAGCCAGTTGATGACTACTATCAAAAGAGAAAATCATCAAGAAAGGAAAGGAGCAGGTCTAAGCCCAGCAAAGCTACAACATCAAAAATTGTTTGCTATTGATGCAATAGGCCATGTCATGTGGTGGCTGGGTGTCCAGAAAAGAGGAAGGAGTCAGCATACAAAAAGAAGACTCAACAAAAGGGCAAGAAGGAGAAATCCTTTATTGCTAAGAAGCAGAAGAGTCTTACAGATCAATCCTCCTCAGAGTCAGAATCTGAAGCTGAAGCATACATTGGAATGTATGCAGCTAGTGAAGAAGAGGAGTTTATGCAATTACTAGACTCCATCAATGAACAAGAAGACCATCAGTGCATGGGACTGATGGCTGAATTAGAAGACAACAAGTGCAAGGATCAGCCTGGTCCCAGTAAGGTACAAAGTAATTCTAGAATTTTTGATTACAGCACTGGTTTAGAGTCAGATTCATCTTCATCAAGTGATGAGGATGGATCAGAATCTGAAGGAGATATTCATCAGTTGATAGATGAATATGGGGACTTATTGCAGGCACTTAAGAAAAGCAAAAACCTGGCCAAAACTCAGGCTAAGGAGATTGCAGATCTTAAGATTACTGCATCTGGTTTAGAGAAAGAATTGGATCAACAAATGAATGAGGTTGCCAAGCTAAAAACTATTACTGTTATTCAGATGGGCACAATAACATATAAAAATGATCTAATTAAAAGTCTGGAAGTCAGACTTCAAGTAGAGAAAGATTTGGTGGCTAGCTACTCTAAGCCAAAATCAGTCTTACCCTTAATTGATGAGTTTGTGGCTCAAAAGGGTAAGGCTGGAATAGGCTATAAAGGTAACACCAGGGCTGCCAATTTCAAGAGAAAGGACAAAGCCTCTGTTCAGCCATTGAACTTTAAAGTCCCTGTAGTTTTTAGAAAAGTGCATGATCCTTCTTACAAGTATGACTTTGAGAATACTCAAGGTCATAATAAGACTGAAGTTCTGAATGACAAGGGTGGATATGCCAATAAGTCAGCCCATGTTCATAAACCCCATGGTTATAAGAAACCAGTGGGTGTAGCTGCAGCAGCACCAGCACAGAACAGAAATTCTTCTGTCAAAAATGTATCTAGACCTAGATACAACAAGTATGAATGTTGGTGCTGTGGCAAGACAGACCATTTTGCCTTAGACTGCTGGCATAACTTAAGTGTCAGTAAAAACAACAGTCTACCAGTTAGAAGAGCTGCTGGTAGTTTTGATATGAATGGTGCTAACTTGAACCAAGGACCCAAGACTTACTTGGGTTATAAGGGAAAGTAATTCTGTATTACAGGAAAGTCCAAGTTGCCTATTAGAGTTGAGACCGGGCGGTCTGTCGGTCTGGCTTGGCGGGTTATTGACCGGGCGGTCTGGCGGTTGACCGGGCGGTCTGGCGGTTTGCCTTCAGCGGTTTGGTTGCTGTGTTGAGGTCTGAGGTCCAAGCGGTCTAGCGGTCTGTTACTGGCGACTAGGAGACCGGGCGGTCTAACGGTCTCACATGGCGGCTTGTCTCTCTCTCTGGCAGTGGCTGAGCGGTTAGCCCTTCTGTCTAACCGCGCGGCTTGTTCCGGTCTGTTGTTCTAGCCGCCCAGATTCTTTTGTATAGTTATAATCCCACATCTCTTATTTGTATTCTCTCTTCTCTCCTCCATTCTATATAAGGGAGGCCATACCTTTGTAATAGATACCTTTTTCTGATAATAAAATTTCAGTTATACCATTTCCGGCTTGTTTTAGTTCGCTTCTCACATGGTATCAGAGGAATCGATCTTTTCCTCCTGATTCTGTGCTTCTCTCTGTCCGCGCGGCTTGCTTCTCCGGCTTGCGCCCTGTCCGCGCGGTCTCCTTGTCGTTGCCCTCTGTGTGCGCGACCTGTTGCCTTGTTCACCGCGACCTATCGCCGTGTGCCTTGCCCTCTCTTGTGCTTCTGTTCGAGCGGACTGTCTGCTTGCCGCTCGACTTCTTCCCCTTTGCTTGTTACTGCGGCTTGGTCGTGGTCTCTCTGGCCGCTAGTGTTTGATATCCTGACCGCTGCAGTTCCTCTTCTGCCTATCCGCGCGGCTTGTTTTCTAACCGCGCGGCTTCCTGTTGTTTGCTCTTATGGCTCTTTCTGATGCTTCTACTGCCACCACTCCTGCCGCCACCCCTGTAGCCAATCCGGATCCTCCTCTACCTCCTGCTCCTTCCGGGAACCTTGGCACCGTTTCCAAGCTTGTCGGCTCCAACTACCCGGATTAGAGCGTCTCTTTCACCTTTCTCCTTCGCTCGCAACGCAAACGCCACCATCTCGTTGATGACCCTCCTCCTACCACTTTACCTCTCTTTGATGACTGGGATGCGAGTGACGCTCTTGTGCGTACTTGGCTCGCTAACAGTCTATCCGATAAGTGCCTTCCCGTCATCCGTCATGATGAGACGGTGAAGGCCGCTTGGCTTCATCTTGCTGCTTTGTATTCCAAAGGGGCTCAGACGTCCCGCATCTATACGTTGTATACGGACCTCTTTGCCCGGCCTACCTTGTCTCCTGCTGCTGTCTACCAACAAGTTCAAGCTCTTGGGGCTGAGATTCTTCAGAATTGCCCCTTTTCTGCGGATCTGGCTCAACAACACAAGCACTTCCAGGAGCTCCTGGTTGTGTGTTATCTGCTCCGTCTTCCTGACACTTATGACATGATCCGCCAACAAATTCTGGGTGAGGCGGAATCTCCTACTTTAGATGCCACCGCTGCTCGCATCGCCGCTGTCACCTCTCTCCTTCAGCGCCCGCTTCTGCCCGCTCCTTCTCCTCCGGATAACTATGCTCATCAAACTCAGCGGAGTGGCTCTGGTAGCCGCAGTCATCAGTCTGGCGGACGTCCTTCTTCCCGCTATCTCTGCTCTCACTGCGGCCGCACCGGACACACTCTTGACCGCTGCTGGACAAAGCATCCCCATCTTCGCCCCTCGGGTGACTCTTCCGCCTCTTCTTCCAAGCCATCTGCTTCCGTGGTCACATCATCAGGTAGTGCCCATGTAGTCACTCAAGGTAAATGGCTTATCGACTCCGGTGCTACTAATCATATGACGGGCAATCCTCAGTGCTTCTCTCTCCTCGAACAGCATGATCGGTTGCCCCCGGTCCTCATTGCAGACGGTTGTCCCTCCCCGGTTCATGGGTCGGGAGTGGTTCATGTTACTCCGTCCCTTCGGCTAGAGGACACTCTCTATGTGCCCAAGTTTCCGTGCAATTTGTTGTCGGTTACTTCTTTGTGCAAGCAGCTTCAATGTTCTATAACGTTTACTCCATCTTCTTGCTCTTTTCAGGATCCGAGCTCCCAGCGGACGATTGCTACTGGGACTGAGAGCGGCGGCCTCTACTTCCTCGACAACGTTTCCGCTTTGTCCGCCTTCTCTTCTTCTTGTACGGATCTTCTCCAATGGCATCTCCGTCTCGGTCATCCTCCACCACGGCTTCTACATCAGCTTCTGCCCCACCTCCCTCCCTCCACTACTCCTCTCCACTGCGAAGCATGCCAACTTGGCAAGCATCATCGTTCCTCCTTCCCGCCGAAGCAAGGTCGGGGCTCTACCCGTCTGTTTGATCTAGTCCACTCCGATATCTGGGGACCTGCTCCTACCCTTACTATTGGTCGGGGTAGTTCTTATTTTGTAACCTTTATTGATGATTTTTCTAGATGTACTTGGGTGTATCTCTTACGAGATCGCTCTGAACTTTTTAATGTATGGACCTCCTTTTATCATTTAATCAAAAATCAGTTTGGTGTTAGTGTTAAAACTTTTCGCTCTGATAATGCAAAAGAGTACTTAAGTCATGCTTTTACCTCTTTCTGTGTGCAACATGGCGTTATTCATCAGACAAGTTGTGTCTATACATCCCAACAAAATGGGGTGGCGGAACGCAAAAACCATCACCTCCTCGATGTTGCTCGCACATTAATGACTCAAATGCATGTCCCTCGCTCATATTGTGGCTATGCTGTTCTTCTTGCTTGCTATCTCATCAATCGCATTCCCTCCTCCGTTCTCAAGGGAAAAACCCCTTTTTCCATCCTTTATCCAGGCAAGGAGCCTTTTCCTCTCCCTCTCCGAATCTTTGGGTGCACTGCTTTTGTGCATGTCCCATCTGCCACCCGTGATAAGCTCTCCCCTTGCTCCACCAAATGTGTCTTTCTGGGGTACTCGGCCACTCAGAAAGGCTACTGCTGCTTTGATCCTGTTCTTCGTAAGCAGTTCGTCTCCGCCGACGTTACCTTCTTCGAGAATGCCTCCTACTTCTCGGATGACTCCTCTTCTCTTCCCCCCACCTCTAATTCTCCTGTTATTCCGTTCGTTCCCTCGTCTCCTACTGCGATATCCGCTCCTACTCCGTCTCCGCCCACTCCTCTCCCTCCGCCTCTCTCTCCGCCTCCATCTCCCTCATCTCCACTGCCGTCGCTCTCTCCTCTCGGGCCAGCTCTCTCTGCGACGGATGCTCTTGATGCCGAGGAGCCCGCCGACCTGGATCTTCCTGTAGCTCTTCGCAAAGGGGTGCGGACGTGTACCCTACACCCCCTTGCTGCTATTGTTTCATATGATCGTCTTACCCCTTCTCGCAGGGCCTTTGCACTGGCTATCTCTGCTACTACCACACCTCGTTCCTACCAGGAGGCCCTTGCCATTCCTCACTGGAAGCTGGCCATGGATGAGGAAATGGCGACCCTCACAGAGTGGGGTACCTGGAATCTTGTCCCTCCTCCCCTTGATACAGATGTTGTTGGCTGTCGCTGGGTCTTTGTAGTCAAGTTTGGCCCAGATGGCACTGTGAACCGTTACAAAGCTCGTCTGGTGGCTAAGGGCTTTACTCAAACCTATGGGGTTGATTACTTTGACACCTTCTCTCCCGTGGCTCGTCTCAGCACTATACGGGTCCTTCTCTCTGTGGCGGTCAACAAAGACTGGCCACTTTCCCAGCTGGATATCAAGAATGCCTTCCTTTATGGTGATCTTCAGGAGGCCGTCTACATGGAGCAACCTCCAGGGTATGTTGCTCAGGGGGAGACACGAGTATGCCGGCTACAGAAGGCAATCTATGGCCTCAAGCAGAGCCCTCGAGCTTGGTTTGACAAATTCAGCGACATCGTGGCGGCCGTTGGTTTTGCTCGCAGCGCTGCTGATCACTCTCTATTTATTCGCAAAACCTCTTCGGGACTGGTGGTTCTTGCAGTATATGTGGATGATATTCTTCTCACTGGTGATGACCAGGAAGGGGTAGCCTTGACAAAGCGGCATCTTCGCCAACATCTAGTCACGAAAGATATGGGTTCTCCGAAGTACTTTTTGGGGATCGAAATCTCTCGGAAGCCCAACTCTTTAGTCCTCTCTCAGCGTAAGTATGCTCTTGATATTTTAAAAGAAGCAGGATTGACTGGGGCCAAACCTGCCCGATGTCCCATGGCTGTTGGAGAAGACAAAACCTGGACAGATGGTTCGCCTCTTCTTTCAGATGCTTCGCGGTACAGGCGTCAAGTTGGTAAGCTCATTTACCTCACCGTGACTAGGCCCGACATTTCCTATGCTGTGGGCAAGGTGAGTCAATTCATGCAAGCTCCCAGGGAGTGCCATCTACAGTCCGCCTTGCGAATCTTGGAGTACGTCAAAGCAGCCCCTGGGAAAGGATTGCTCTTTCAGAAGAATGATCATCTGAGGGTTGAAGCTTACTCAGATGCAAGTTACGCTGATGACAAAGGGGACCGCAAGTCTACCTCCGGTTTCTGTACCTTTGTTGGGGGCAATCTGGTAAGTTGGAAGAGCAAGAAGCAATCTGTTGTCTCCAGGTCCAGTGCTGAAGCTGAGTATCGGAGTATGGCATCGACCACTTGCGAGCTAAAGTGGCTACGGGCTCTCATGTTGGATTTAGGAGAGGTCTACAACCATCCTCTACCTATGTTCTATGACAACAAGGCTGCTATATACATCCCCAAAAATCCAGTCTTCCATGAGAGAACCAAGCACATTGAGGTCGACTGTCATTTCATTCGTGAAGAGATTCTGAAGGAACAAATTTGCACTCCCTTCGTCACGTCTGAAAAAGAGCTGGCTGACATCTTCACCAAGCCAGTATCCGCCTCGTTTCTTCATACATGTGACAAGCTGGGCATGATCGACATATATGCTCCAGCTTGAGGGGGAGTGTTGGAGTTGAGACCGGGCGGTCTGTCGGTCTGGCTTGGCGGGTTATTGACCGGGCGGTCTGGCGGTTGACCGGGCGGTCTGGCGGTTTGCCTTCAGCGGTTTGGTTGCTGTGTTGAGGTCTGAGGTCCAAGCGGTCTAGCGGTCTGTTACTGGCGACTAGGAGACCGGGCGGTCTAACGGTCTCATATGGCGACTTGTCTCTCTCTCTGGCAGTGGCCGAGCGGTTAGCCCTTCTGTCTAACCGCGCGGCTTATTCCGGTCTGTTGTTCTAGCCGCCCAGATTCTTTTGTATAGTTTTAGTCCCACATATCTTATTTGTATTCTCTCTTCTCTCCTCCATTCTATATAAGGGAGGCCATACCTTTGTAATAGATACCTTTTTCTGATAATAAAATTTCAGTTATACCATTTCCGGCTTGTTTTAGTTCGCTTCTCACATTGCCATTCCCCTATATGGTACTTGGAAAGTGGATGTTCCAGGCACATGACTGGAACAAAGGGGCTACTAAAGGAGTACACACCTATCAAGGATGGGCCTAAAGTAATCTTTGGTGGATCTGAAAGAGGAATCATCAAAGAATTTGGTAACATCTCTTCCAACCAAATTACCATCACTCAAGTGGCTTATGTAAAAGGTTTGAAACACAACCTGATAAGCATAAGTCAGCTGAGTGATCTAGGATATGACATTTTATTTGCTAAGAATGGATGTCATATCAAAAGGTCAAGCGATCAAAAGATCATTTTGATAGGATATAGAAAGAGAAATGTTTATTGTCTTGATTTTGGGTGTGAGAACAAAGGTTCTCCTATTTGTCTTATAGCTGATGAGAAAGCATCTCATTGTGTCAAATGGCATAAGAGGCTGGCTCATCTTAACTACAAAACAATTGATCAACTCTTTAGCAAAGAGTTAGTGAGGAATGATCCTCAAGTTAAGTGTATAAAGGAAGGGATATGTTCAGCTTGTCAAAAGGGCAAGCAGACAAAATCCTCCTTTCATAGCCTTGAAAACAAGGATTCAGTCAGGTGTCTATACCTACTGCATATGAATTTATTTGGTCCTATGCCAGTTCATAGTCTAGGTAGGAAGGTCTACACTTTTGTGGTTGTAGATGACTATTCTAGATATTCCTAGGTGTTCTTTCTAAGGTAGAAATCTGAAACCCCACGTGTTTTACACATTTTTGTCAGACAAATTCAGAATGAACTGGACAGTACAGTGGTCAAAATTAGAAGTGACCATGGCACTGAATTTCAATCTGAAAGTATGACAAGACTGTGTGAAGAGTTTGGGATTTTTCAAGAATTCTCCTCACCTAGAACACCTCAGCAAAATGGTATTGCTGAAAGAAAGAATAGGACATTGATTGAGGCTGGTAGAACTCTATTGAGTTACACTTCTCTCCCAGAATATTTCTGGGCTGAGGCAGTAAACACTGCATGTCATGTACTCAACAGAGCTTCTATCACGAAGTGCCACAAAAAAACTCCCTATGAGATTATGAAAGGTAGGAAACAAAATTTATCCTATTTTAGGATCTTTGGTTGCAAGTGTTATATCCTTAACAATGGAAAGTCTTATTTAACTAAGTTTGCTGCCAAATCCCAAGATGAGATATTTGTTGGGTACAACAACAATAGTAAGGATTATAGGGTCTACAACTTGATTACTAAGGTTGTAGAAGAATCTGTACATGTTGTATTTGATGAAACAAGATTAATCAACAGTGAGTTGCCTTGTAGTTCATGCAGTCCAACATGTATAAGCAATAGAATGGACAAGTTTTCCATTGTAGAAGGCACAACAGCAGATGAAGGATTGTAAAATGATGGCTACTGTCCAGGGAGAGTACAAGACTCTCTAGAAGCTGATGACAACCAAGAGGTGCAGCATAATGAAGAAACTGGAGGTGTTCAGTCAGAAGGAATTTTACCTCCAGCTGTAGACATCAAAAGGATCATCCAGCAAATCAGATAATTGGTAATCCAAGATATGGAGTGTAAACCAGAAGTAGAAATCTGAATACAGTCCTGCACTCAAGTTTTCTATCTCAACTAGAGCCAAAGAAATTTGAAGAAGCTATCCAAGACCAACACTGAATTAATGTTATGCAAGAGGAGCTTAATCAGTTTAGAAGATGCAAGGTCTGGGAGTTGGTTCCTAAACTAAAAGACCACAACATCATTGGTACAAAGTGGATTTTTAGGAACAAGTTGGATGAGAATGGAGTTATTGTTAAGAACAAAGCAAGATTGGTTGCAAAAGGATATATGCAGGAAGAGGGAATAGACTTTGATCAAACATTTGCCCCAGTAGCAAGACTGGAAGCAATCAGAATGTTCCTTGCCTATGCAGCATATCAAGGCTTCAAACTATACCAAATGGATGTGAAATCAGCATTCCTGAATGGTGATCTAAAAGAAGAAGTCTATGTAGAGCAGCCTTCAGGTTTTTTTAGATTCTATTAAACCTGGTTATGTCTATAGACTTAGGAAAGCATTGTATGGGTTAAAGCAAGCCCCAAGGGCTTGGTATGAAACCCTGTCTACTTTCCTTATTGAGAACAAATTCTCAAGAGGTAAAGTAGACAAAACTCTATTCCTAAGGGAATCTAAAGGGAAGATAATCTTAGTTCAGATCTATGTATATGACATAATTTTTGGGTCTACAGAGAACAACCTTTGCAAGAAGTTTGCCAAACTTATGCAAGGGAAGTTTGAAATGAGCAGTATGGGGGAACTTAAGTTCTTTTTGGGACTCCAAGTAAGACAGACTGAAGATGGCTTGTCCATATCCCAGTCTAAGTTCACCAAGGAGTTAATTAAGAAGTATGGTATGGAATCATCCACCACCATGAGAACTCCTATGGGAACAAGTATGCCTATATGCAAAGATGATGCAGGTAAACCTGTAGATGAGTCTTTGTATATAGGAATAATTGGCTCTTTATTATATCTCACTGCTAGTAGATCAGACATTATGTATGCAACATGTGTCTGTGCTAGGTACCAAGCATGCCCTAAAGAATAACATTATACTATAGTCAAGAGGATTTTGAGATATCTAAAGAGCACACCTAATATAGGCCTTTGATACCCTAGGAATGGAGATTTTCTACTGACAGGTTATTCAGATGCAGATTTTGCTGGCTGTAGAGAAGATAGAAAAAGTACTACAGGTACATGCCAATTCCTGGGAGGAAGATTGATATCCTGGAGCAGTAAGAAGCAGACTAGTGTGGCAATATCCACAGCTGAGTCTGAATATGTTGCAGCTGGAAGTTGCTGTGCACAACTATTGTGGATTCAGCATCAGCTAAGGGACTATGGTGATCAAGTAAGTAGAACACCTTTATTATGTGATTCTAAAAGTGCTATTTCTATTGCAAACAATCCTATTTCACATAGTAGGACTAAGCACATAGAGATAAAATACCATTTTCTTAGAGAACATGTAGAAAAAGGAGACATCTCATTAGAATATGTTAAAACTGATTATCAAATTGCAGATGTATTTACTAAGCCTCTAGATGAAACTAAATTCAATAAATTTAAAATTTAATTAGGAATGCTGACTATAGGTTAGTTTACCAAAAAAATTGGCTAAGTAGTGGTGTCGACACATTCAGTGATAGTGTGTCGACACAGAGGAATTGTGTCGACAATTCAGGAAAATGGTGTCGACACAGAGTAAAGGTATCGACACATCAGGGATATTATGTCAACACATTCAGGAAAAGTTATGTCGACACAACCAGAGAAGTGGTGTCGACTCATTAAGATTTTGTGTCGACACAAAGAATCGGTGTCGACACAGAATTTCTATTCTTTGACAACTTAAGTCAAGTATCGACACATCATCAATTGGTGTCGACATAAAGTAGTCCATATTGATGTCGAGACATTAGAAGTATGTGTCGACACATTTCGACTGTGTCGACACAATTTGACAGTTTTTGCCCGCCTTTTGACCTTCTTTGCTTAGAAGGGTATAAATAGGTCAAACACATATTCTGTCGACACGCTCACCAGGGTTTCGAGACAAAAGCCTTGTGTCGACAATCTCTCTTCTCTCTTTCCAAGCTTTCTCTTCGTTCCAATGGCGCCCAAGATTGAAGATGCAATCAACGAGGGATATGAGTTGGTTTGACATGCGTTCGACGATGCAGATACGGAGATCAAGCAAGTCATTTCTCTTTTCATAGACAACAGATTAGACTATCTTGTCTCGAACCTACGAAAATATGGAAGAAAGAAGTCCTTGAGTTCTATACCGGTGCATCCGTGGATTCAACCGGATTAAAGATCAAATCAACCGTCCATGGAGAACGAGTCAAGCTGACTCAGAAAAGATTGAGCAAAATTCTACATCTTACCAGGGTCCAAGATGAGGAAGAGGTTCCAGCCTCAAAAACAATGGAAACGCTTCAATGGTGTTGATTGGATACAACCATAAAGATAGGATCTGCCATCAATAGGAAGGGCATGAATCCTCACGGGAAATTCCTATCTGAAATAATAGGAAAAGTGATCTTATGCAAACAAGGTGGCCATGATAGGATATCTGCCTATATGTTCAGCCTGATGACTAGGGTGATCTTTAAGATTCAAACAAATTGGTCTGCTGTACTGTTTGATAAAATTAAAGAAGGAATCAAGAAGCCAAACTTGGCTAGGATCATGAGTCTGTACCTGGCTGGAATGATTCCAGAAGTAATGCAATAGATTCCTGGATCAAAGATAAACTACATGAGGAGAATGGACATGAGGTTATTCTCAAGATGGGATAGAGTTCTTTCTAAAGAAATGCCTGATGTGGACAGGCAAGAGCATGGTCCTGAAGATGCACAGGTCTAGGAAGATAATATATCTGCACAGGTGCAGGGGGAGCCAGTTATTGCACAAGTGCAGGGGGAGCTAGAAAGTACACAAGTCCAACATAATGCTGAGAATGCACATTTGCAGGGGGGGTCAGAGTCTGAACAGATACAAGAGGAAGAAAGACTCATTTTATCAGAGGACATTGTTCCTCAAACTGATCTTTATATTTCTGGTGCTGCTGTTGCTGCTGAGAAAGTACAATCTCCTGCTCTCACACAACAAGAATTTACTCTTGAAGAGTTGTTTCCTGATATTGGAGGAGAAACATATAAAATGGAGACCCTAAGGGTTGAGGGGGAGCAGGTTGATATAGAGGAAGAGCAACATGTAGCTGAAAAAGAAATTTCTTCCACTCCTCATGAGAGGGTTAATATTGATAGTTCTTTAGAATTTGAGCAAGAAGAAGTTAGGGAGGCAAAGAAAAGAAAACTTATGATTTTCAAAAGGAGAAGTCAAAGCTATAAGCAGGCTTTACAAGCTACTTCTTCCAATCTAGCACCTGCAATTGATTACAACAAACTCTTGGTGGATTTACAAATCAAAATGGATGAGCAGAGATTGCTTCTTGAAAAATATGTGGATGAAAGCCAAAAGGCTCTTCAATTTGATCTGCCACAAGAGATAAAATCTATAAGATTTGAAGTTAATCAGAATAAAAGAGAGATGACAGATTGCTTCCACAAGAGAGGCAATGCTGTGGTATTTCTTGCCAAGCAACAAGAAGGAATAAATAAGCAAGTGGATGAGATGGCTGTTAAACAAGGCTATGTCCTTGACAATCAAATAAGAATGAATGCCAATCTGACTGAATCACATAATGTGATAGTCACTGAGTTCACAAACACTGTTGTTGCAATGACTGAAGCAAGGAATAAGGAAAAAGAAGAATATGATCAGAAGCTACAAGCTGTCCTAGATGCAGTTAAAACTGCCATCTCTTCATCTGAGAAGTTAATTAGTGACAAGCTTCAAAAGCTAAAGCCATTCTTTAAAGATGGAATCAACTATCTGAATGGACAAATCAGATTTCAAAAAGATGACTTGAGAGAGAATGTGGCTAGAGAAGTCATAAAGGGGGAGAGGGTGTTAGTCTATGTTGGGTCTGATCATGCCAAATGGGTAACTAACAGCATTAGAGCCACTCTTGGATATCCACCCTTGTGTGATGATGATAATATGGCTGAGTCAGAGGTGCAACCAATTCTACTTGAAGGTAATCAACCTGAGGTTGCTCAAGTTATTTACCCTCCTGCAAATCTTGAGATGATACATGAACAGGTTCAGTCAATGTTCAGCCCTCCACAACCAATTACAAATGTGATTATTGAAAAGGTTGATATGCCAGATACTGTTATCAAAGCTCAGCAAGATGCTCTATTATCAAAGAAAAGATTCAGAGAGCAAGCAGAACTAAAGCCAGACTTTGAGCAGTGGAGCCCCACTTCAAGGAATATTATTTTAACTGCATGGAAGGCTGTAAAAGATCAAGTACATGAAAGGGGTAAATGGTACAATGAGCAAGAATTACAAAAGTATGAAGTCAGACAAGAAGCCATAATTCAACACAGGAGAAAGGCTAAGATGGGGAAGCTACCTCCTGATACTCAGGAACCTAGCAAGTATTTCCCCAAGCCCTTTCATTATTTTGAAAGACAAAGGATCAAGGCTGAAGCACAAAAGAAAGTTGATTTGAAAGGCAAGAAGCTCATGGAAGATACAGAACCTCCTGCTCAGGCTCAGATAATATCTGGAAAAGGGATAATCATCAAGGAGCCTGCCCAGCCTTAGTCTTAGCTTTACTAGTTTTTGTTCAAGAACTATGTAATTGTTAGTTTGTTAGAAAAAATCAATGTAAACATTTTGTAACAAATTTTTTTTGAGTTGGTATACAAAACATTGTTCTGTGATCATTTACTTTTACATCTTTATTCTGTGATGTAACTATCATATGTGTTTTATTTATATAGTACCCTGTCATATAATGCCTTATACATCATCATATTTATTTTCTAAGTGGTGTATATCATTGGTTAAAGGGTTATGACTTCTCCAAATAGAGGGAGATTGTTGGGTACATTGAAAATGTGTACCTGATTTGGAGAAGCCTCACTTAGCTCAATGATATACATCAAGGTGTATTTGATGTTATTTTGAGTTTATATGTGCAGGTTAAGAATGTGCTAGAATGCAGGAAAAATATTCTAAGTCCATATGTCGACACCTGAGGAAGCTGTGTCGACACTCCAGTAAGATTGTGTCGACACTTGGAATTGGCTGTGTCGACACCTCTATGAATTTGTGTCGACACCGGGAGGCAGTGTCGACACACAGAAGATTATAGTCGATATCAACTGTGTCGACACTGGGAGGCTGTGTCGACACTGGGAGGCTGTGTCGACACACAGAAGCAGAATCGACATTAATTGTGTCGACACATGGAGGCAGTGTCGACACACAAATTCTGTGTCTACAACAACTGTGTCGACACACAGAACTTGTGTCGACACATAGCTGAGTCTAGATCAAATTGATTGCTGATGAATGGTGAAGTTTTTGTGTCGACACAAATAATCAGTGTCGACACATTCTCAAGTTGTAGTGTCAAGAAGTTGTGTCGACATCAAGACAGCTTTGTCGACATCACCAAAGGCTGTGTCGACACTTAAGTCACTTGTGTCGACACATATTGACAGATGGTCTCAACACTTTTTGGCAGACAGACTCGACGCTTTGCTGACAGAGTCAAAGGCTCAAGAACTGTTTGAAGACTTGACAGTTGTGGGTTATGACAGGTTTACTGAAGCTGTAAAACTTGTTAGAAGTTAGTTATAAACCAAATCAGCCAGTTACCATGGATGAAGTCTATAAATAGATGGATTCAGAAGAAGAAAAAAGATAACATCGAAAAGGAAGAAGTATTGTCACCACTAACACAATTAGAGATTTATCTCTGATCAAGAAAGTACAAGTAACAAAGAAGAAGATCTTCGAGAGAAGATCTAAGAAGACGATCTAAAGTAGTTTTCTATTCAGATTCTGTCTAAGTTGAATTCAATCAGAATTCAGAAGTTCTTCAAGAAGGTTTAGATAGAGAGAGATTCAGCTATTTGAAGACAAGCAGGAGACAATCACAGGTCTCTCAAGGAGCAGATGCTGAACTAATCTGTCAAGAAGATTCAGATCTATTTCTGGAGTCTAAGAAGGAAGCTGCTAGTCAGTGATATTCAAAGGAAATCAACCCAACTAAGTTCAGATTCAAGAAGCTTTGAAGAAAGCTAAGATCAAGTTGATTTCAGCCATCAGCCTCTTCAAGAAGCTGATCAAGAAAGTCCTTATCCCTTCTCTCTCAACAGGGGTAAGAGATTACAAAAATTCCTTATCAAATTCTGTAGGATCTATTCATAGATCTGAGTTGTAAGCC
Source organism: Platanthera zijinensis (assembly GCA_039513925.1). NCBI lineage: Eukaryota > Viridiplantae > Streptophyta > Magnoliopsida > Asparagales > Orchidaceae > Platanthera > Platanthera zijinensis. Next base: position 41,085,966 of record CM077092.1, on the reverse strand, counting down.
TATTTTATAAAGGCTGAGTGTAGGAGATTTATTCTCTGAGGTAGGGCTGTTAATGCCTGAGTTGTAGGAGAAGGTATTCTCTGAGTTGTAGGCCTTGTGGCAAGGCTGAGGTAGGGCTTGTTAGCTTGAGTTGTAGGAATCCTTCTGGATTCTGAGCTGTAGGATATGAGGATCTGAGTTAAAGGAATAAGTTAGGCCGACTTTAGCATACTGCTAGATAGGTGAAGGGGGAAAGTGGATGTACCTAGACCTTGGGGAACCACTATAAATCTGTGTGCAATCTGTGATGTGTGTATGTTTGTGATTGCTGTGCTGTGTTAGCTATAAGAAATATCTGATTTATACAAAGAACTGTAGTTATATTCTGCCTTAAGTTAAAATAAGAATTAGAACCTATTCACCACCCCCCCCCCTCTAGGTGTTTAGGTAGCCTTTAAAGTAAAACTACCAGTGAACAAGCCTCACTCAACATTTTTTTTTGCCTTGGCGAACTTTTCTGCCATAAGGCGTTGAGAGCGTTGAGTGTGTCTTCGTCACTCAACGCTTTTTGTCTTAGAAAATATTTCTGCTTCTTAGGCGTTGAGTGAGTCTTCATCACTCAACGCAAAAGCACTTAAGGAGTTTTTTGCTACTTGGCATTGAGTGAGTAAGCTCCACACAACGCCAAACTACTTAATAGATTTTCTTCTGTTATCTGGCGTTGAGTGAGTAAGCTACACTCAAAGCTTTTGAACTTAGCCAAATTTTTGTGTCTGAAAACACAGGATCTGACTGGATGAGAATCAGTCAACGCTTTTCATCACATGACATTGAGTGAGTAAGCTTCACTCAACGCTTATGGACTTAGTCAAAATAACTGCACAGATTTTCTATGACTGTGACTAACTAAGCAATACTCAACGAATTTGATGTTATGGCATTGAGTGGACTTCACTCAATGCCTATGGAATTAGCCACATTTCAGCTATTTCTTCTTAGGCTTTGCCTGTCTCACAGCTTTTAGCTATATGGTGTTGAGTGAGTACACTTCACTCAACGCCTGTGGACTTAAACCATATTTTCAGCTAATTCTTATTAGGCTTTGCTTGACCTAGCTATACTCAATGATTTTGATTATCTGGCGTTGAGTGAATAAACTTCACTTAACTCCTATGGACTTAAGTGATTTCCAGCCTATCCAGTATCTTTCAGCTGACTTGTTCTTCAAGGTGTCGAGTAAACTGACTTGTCTCGACACTGCTTACTAACTTGTCTTGACACTTCTGACTGACTTGTCTCGACACTTCTGACTTGATCTTCAAGGTGTCGAGATAACTGACTTGTCTTGACACTGCTAACTGACTTGTATCAACACTTCTGACTTGATCTTCAAGGTGTCGAGATAACTAACTTGTCTCGACACTGCTGATTGACTTATCTCGACACAGCTGTCTCGACACTGCTGAATGACTTGTCTCGACACTGCTGTCTCGACACTGCTGACAGACTTGTCTCGACACAGCTGTATCGACACTTTTGTCCTTAGTCATTTCCTCAATCTTTCACCCTGCACCTGACGTTGAGTGAGCTTGCTTCATTTAACGCGTGTGGACGTAGGCAAATTCCTTCCTGTCCACCAGCTTGCTTGGTGTCCAACTATATGAATAAACTCAAACACACATCAAATACAACTTGTGTGTGTGTCATTGACTTATTTGACTTCTTATAAATCTAGGCTATGTGGATCACTGGACCCAATAACTGGGGTCAAATCAAAATTTAATTGCTCGATATTCAAAAATTACGCGCCGCGGCGCGCTACGAAACTCAAAATGGTTATATTCACTATATGAACTCGGATTGCTATACAACGAGTTCCATCACATTCTTATTGACTATATGAGGCCATAGGAACTAACATAACTCGAATTGAAGTTCTCTAGCTCAATATCAAAAAAATTGCGCGTTCTGACGCTCTACAATACTCAAAACAGCCATATTCTCCATATAACCTCGGTTTGCGACTAAACAAGTTCTATTGCACTCGTATCAACTATACGAGTCTAATGCAATTGACTGAACTTGAATGGGAGCACGTATACTCAATATTCTAAAATTGTGTGTCGTGGCACGCTACAATACACAAAACGGTCATATTCTCCATATAACCTTGGTTTGTGAAGAAACGAGTTCTGTTGCACTCGTATCAACTATATGAGTCTAATGCAACTGACTGAACTCGAATCGGAGCACGTATGCTCAATATTCTAGAATTTGGTCACCTCCTACCTCCTAAGGCCTTGGGTAGGAGACTAGACCACTTTTATTGGGTCAGTTACGGTTCTATTGACCCAATAAAAGTCGGGATATTACATGGCTCTTGTGAGGTGTCGACATCTTTTTCACCTTTAGTTGAGCTCCTCTCCTGTGAGGTGTCGACCTTCTATCCATCTCCAGTTGAACTCCTTTCCTACGAGGTGTAGACCTCATTTCCACCTCCAATTGAGCTTGGCTCCCGTGAGGTGTCGACCACTTTTCCACCTCCAGTTGAGCTCAGCTCATGTGAGGTGTTGACATCTTTTCCACCCCCTGTTGAGCTCCTCTCTTATGAGGTGTCGACCTTCTCTCCACCTCCAATTAAGCTTGGCTCCTGTGAGGTGTCGACCTCTTTTCCACCACCAGTTGTGCTCGGCTCCTAGAGGTGTCGACATCTTTTCTACCTTCAGTTGAACTCCTCTCCTGTGAAGTGTCGACCTTCTCTCCACCTCTAGTTGAGCTCGACTCTCATGAGGTGTCGATCTCTCTTCCATTTCCAGTTGAGCTCGGCCCCCGTGAAGTGTCGACTTCTTTTCCACCTCTAGTTGAGCTCGTCTTCTATGAGGTGTTGATATCTTTTCCACCTTCAGTTGAACTCATCTCCTGCAAGATGACGACCTCTTTTCCACCTCTAGTTGAGCTCGACTCCCGTGAGGTGTCGACCTATTCTCTACCTTTAGTTGAGCTCGACTCCTGTGAGGTGTCAACCTCTTTTCCACCTCTAGTTAAGCTCCTCTCCTGCAAGGTGTCGACCTCTTTTTCACCTCCAGTTGATCTCCTAACCTGTGAGGTGTCGACCTTCTCTCCACCTCTAGTTGAGCTCGTCTCTTGTGAGGTGTCAAACTCTTTTCCACCTCCAGTTGTGCTCGGCCCTTGTGAGGTGTAGACCTCTTTTCCACCTCCAGTTGAGCTCCTCTTCTGAGAGGTGTCGACCACTTTCCCACCTCCAATTGAGCTCCTCTCTTGCTAGGTGCCGACCTTCTTTCCACCTCTAGTTGAGCTCCTCTCCTGTGAGGTGTCAACCTCTTCTCCACCTCCTTCAATTGAGTTCTTCTCATGGGAGGTGTAAACATTCTTTCCTCCTTCAGTAGAGCTCCACTCTTGGGAAGTACCTCGCGAAGCATATCATCTAACGCCATCTCTACGAACTACGTGTCTTACATTGTTTTTCCAAGCTCGAGTCGAACTCAAAAAAAGCGGGGATTGTGTATAACCCGTAATTCGTTGAGATCAGAAATACTTAAAAGATGCCTATTCGCAAACTTAGCAACGAGCACAAACGAGCTTGGGCAAGCATAAACAAGCTTGGGCAAGCAGAGACGGCCTTGGGAGAGCAGAGACGAGCTTGGGCGAGCAGAGACAAGCTTGTGAGAGAAGATGCGAGCTTGTGAGAGCATAGGCGAACTTGGGAGAGCAGATGCGAGCTTGGGAGAGAAGAGTCGAGCTTGGGCAAGCAGAGACAAGCTTGGGTGAGTACCTCGCGAGTATGAACGAGTAGCCCTTTCTCTATAAATAGACCCACAGGGCTACTGGAAAATGTCACTTTTGGAAGAGGTTGAGGTTCCCCAAGTTGGATACTCGCAAAGTTCATGTCTGCCTAGTACCTTGCTCAACTTTCGGTTGCGGACAGGAAATTTCTCTCAAACTTCCGGGTACGTGGTGGGACCTTCCTGCTGGAGCAATTAAGGTGTGCTTATAGATAATTTTCTCTCTCCCGCTTTAGCCATCCGAATTGTGACGTCGGACCACAGAATCAATAACCGTTTGCTGCATTGATCAGAATATTTTAGAGTAGGGATTTTCCCGACCTCAACATTTAACTTTGTATTTTATTATAAATAAATTCCTAAATAAACTTCAAATAATTATTTAACTATTTCAAATCACTAGGTGTTGATGAAGCATAGCCGTGATGTTGACGAATCCTTTGTATGACAATAAAATAAGGGCAATGTTAAAAGCACATCATAAATGGCTATTGCCACACCCAAAAGTCACATAAAAAGGCTAAAATCCTAAATCTCTAAACAGCCCAAACGTTTAGCCGCACTCCAACTTGACGACGGCGCTCTCTCCCCCTGTTTCGCGACTTTGGCTGCCGCTTCCGCCGATTCGTGCTCGTCCTCACCTCATCTCCGGCGAGTTCGTCGTCACTCCTTCCAGATCGACGATGGTAGCGACCACGCAGTCACCGGTTGACGACGACTCCTCCCTCTCCGCCTGGTCGTGATTTGCATTGCAGCTCCTTTCTCCTGGTCGCCCACTCCTCCCGATCTTCGTTCTTCTCCAGCGAGTTCCCCGCTTTCCTCTCCAGATCGCCCTCTCCTCCAGGTAGCCCTCTTCTCCGGCCAGCCCTCTTCTTCCTCTTCTCCGGCTAGTCAAAAAAACTGGGGATTGAGCAACCTAAGTAGATGCAGGCTTCTTCCTCTTCTCCGGCTAGTCCCTCTCCGCCTGGTCGTGTATTTGGACTAATGTTGCCACTCCTAAGTAGATGCAGGCTTCTTACACTGCATCACTAGAAATCTCCCACTGCATTACTGTAGATTTAGCCTGCTTTTTAGCAAATTTCAAACCTTTGCCTCACCTTAATCTTACAGGTCGGAATAGCAGTGGTTAGTAGAGCTGATGGAAGGCTTGCAGTGGGAAGAATATGAGCTCTATGTGAACAAGTATGGTCAAGCATGTCAAAGAGTGGACTGAAATCTTTTTTTTTCTGATATTCTTCAATATATTGATGATTTTGTGGTATTAAAATGACTTTCCTCAGGTTAAAGAATTGAATTCTCAGGGATATGAAATAATATTGGTCACCTCTAGTGCAGTTGGTGTTGGTCGACAGAGGTTTCGATATAAAAAGCTCATTAATAGTAGGTTTGGATCTATACTTATTGGCAATCTCTTTTTGATTTTTTTCTTCTAAGACAATGTTTTCAATTTTTTAAACTTTGCCATAACAATGATCTGTTTGCATTCATTGTAACCCTTGCCGGATAAGCTCTAGAATCATTTAAGCATATTCAAAATTTTCGTCTATCACATGTTATTGAGATATTTTTCACCTCTATAGAATCTGAAATCTATCAAGAAACTCTTGCCAAGGCACTCAATAAGCACTTTGGTGTCAGGCTGCATATTGTCAATTCTCTTTTGTTACTTGGTGTAAGTTGCTTTCTCCTCCTTTTAGTTGATTAATATTCACGTTTGGTTTCTGGTGAAAAAGAATGTTGATATGGTTCTCATTTTTAGTAATATATTTCTTTACTCTTATTTTTAGTAATATATTATTTATTTTTGAGATCACACCCTTGCTAATTATTGTAGGGGACATCTGCGAAAGAGTCAGAAACTCCATCCAAAGAAGGAGCAAAGCTAGACAAATTGACGAGTCTTCTTGCTAAACATTTGTTACCAACAATACCTAGCAGGTATGGAAATCTTGGTCAAATGATCTTTTAAGTGTTAGTCAATTTATTTCCTAATACAAGTGTAATTTTATAGGATGGAAGTAGATGTAGGAGTGCATTTTGTTACGGACACATTTTTTCCTAGTAAAGAAGAATTAATTCAATGGGTGAATGGATATGAAGGTCAATACTCGGTAAACATTTTGTTACGGACACATTTATAAGATATTTACCTTGTGCTCATAAATTTTTAATTACAGGTGAATGGATATGAAGGTCATTTGGATATATTTACAGGCCTCAAACGAAGATGATTGACATAGACAATTGCGATTAATCTTCTATTTTGTTCTCTTAGTCTAACATATATTATATTTTTGGAACATATTGTGATTACATTTTGGAAGCATGATTAGTTATGAATTTTGCAAATATAAATTAATTTATGATTTTAATATGTATTTAATAGTTAATTTTTGGTGTGCATTATAATTTTTTTGGTTTTGGTGTGCTAATAACCGGATGGTGTGTAGATATAATTTTTGGTGTGTCAATAACATTTGGCTTTCAATAGCCAATCATGGTATGCTTTTAACATTGCCCTAAAATAATTATATTGTGATTTTTTAATAAAAGTAATTCAAATTATTTTCAGACAATAATAATTTCAAGAACTAAATAAAAAGTTGTTATTTGAAATAAATAAAGATTAGAGGACTAATTTAAAATTAAGACCCAAATTAAGAGACCTCTTGCCAAAAACATTGGAGAACTCTCCCAAAACTGTTGCCACAATTTAAAATAATTAGGTGGAAGATTTCAATGTTCACATCAAATCATTGATTTGAAATTAGTGGCACTTATAAAATAACTAAATCAACTCTGTTAATGCTATGATTTAGCTGTCTTTATTAAAAAATTATTAATTTGTTTAATTTATTTGTTTTTTTTAAAATTTCCTTACAAAGCTGGCATAGATTTTAAGAAAATTATGTAAAAATTTAATTGAAATTCATTTTTTTTTACTTTTTATCTAATTAAGTTTTATTTTATCCATTCAATGAATCAAAATTTTAAATAAAACTTCAATTTTTATTTGTAACATAGTCTAGTATTAGGGATACTTTTGCCCCGCGCGTCACTTGTCATTTTCAGTGTGCAGCGTAAGTCATTGATCGAATCCCAACCTCGCTCGATGTCATCATATCATCGTCATCAGTGCACAATTGAGAAGATGAGCGATACAACTACCGTCATGTGGGGAACGGGGGGGATCCCATGTCAAACTACTTGTATCATATTAAAATTTATTAATTTTTTTTACAATATGCTCCGCACCCATTGCCGACCCGGGCCTTGCAATCGGCGATTTCCGATAGCCGATCCAGAGTAGGGATCGCCGATCGCAGACCCGAAGTAGGGATTGCTGATCCACAATCACCAGCCCAGACATCAATTGTCGATCGCCAATTGCCGTGCAAGAATCGTTGCGTGCAGGAATCAGGTGCTAGACAGGGGGCTATTGTTGATCCCCGACTAGGAGAGGCAACCGATAGTCGATTGCCGGATCGGGAGGGGGCAATTGGCCATTGTTGATTTTCGACTAGGAAGTAGCACGTGTCTATATAACCAATGCCATGGGAAGGGCAATAGGCCATTGTGGTTCGCCCATTCGCGTGATACAACCATTTCTCCACAACTCCTTTATTTAATAGTATATATAATTGTCAATGCATAGTGTGATACAACTATAGTTTTAATTTAAAGTTCATCTACTTTTATGTTGAAACAAAATGATGTTTGTTAGATGATTCTTAATGAATGACGGTTTAGCTCATGTTTTTACGGCCGCCATCATCGTGCCAAACAGAGCCCAAGTGTTTAAGGGTGCGTTTAACGTGGCTTATCACAACTTATTTGTTCCGATGAGGTTGATTAAAAACGTCATTGTCATAGAATGTATGTTTGGTATCACAAATGTTACAAAACAAAAACTCGTTTGAGACATAAAATTGTGATATGACAATGACATTTTTGTCCAACATCACAGATACAAATAAGTCGAGATAAGTCGCACTGAAGGCAGCCTAAAACTACTTATTCAATTAAATATTAAAATAGTACGTTTGATTATATTTTTAAGAATTAAAAATCCTTTCTTTCATATCTCTATAAACACCAGAGGAGACACTAGAGAGAGCCCGGCTGTGAAAAAGGCCGAGATAAAAAACGCTCTTCTTCTTCTTCTTCTTCCTCTCTCTCTTCTTGTTCCTATTGCAGTCATTCTTGGCGGAGATCTAAGAGAAATGATTCAAGCCTGCTATTGATCATATATATAAACGAGAGAATAGGTTTGCACCGCATTCTTCGGTTTCCTTTTTGTGTTCCTTAAATTAATTTCTGGGTGATTTTGAGTTTGATTTGTAGCCTTTTCTCAAGCAAAATTACGGTTTCTCCCCCTTCAAATAGTTCTACGTGATTTACCTTTAAGGGCTGTAAATGTTTATTCATTGATTCGTTAAAATTAATCAACTTCGGTGGAATTTTATGTTTAATCGGGCTTTTCCCTTTTAACAAATTTTTTTTGAAGGTTTGTGGAACTCTTTGGTTGAATAATGGAGATGGAGTTCTTACTTTTGTGGTGATGCTGTAGTGTTTAACTGAGGTTCTCTTTGTTTTGGACAGTAGTTTTTTTCACCCAGAGAGTTGTTTGAACAAAATTTTATGTAATCCATTTGGTGAACAAACAACATCAGAACCCATATAGTGATATAGTCCCCAATCATTGGGGGTATGGGCGGGGTAAGATTGGAAACAGACCTAACCTTTGGCAATGTGCACAAAGTGGTTTCTCTCAGAGGAGGAAGACCTAACCTTTGATAATAAATGCACAAAGTTGCTGCTCACATATATACTACTGAAATAGTGGCCCCCTATACCGTCAGGTTTGCTGTGGAATCATGCCCTCAAATCAAAGCCAAAGACATCAGAGAGGGCATACCCAAGAATTCATTTTGATTTATGTGCACATAACGAGAAAAAAAAGGAAGTAAAACCCAAAAAACAATTCAAGGAAGAAAACACCACCAGGGCCAAATTAATGCACACATACTAATAAGAGAAGTAAGATAAATCTTTCATGAATCCACCTATGTCCAAAGGGTGAGCTAGAGTTTCATTGTTGGATGAAATTAAGGACCTGAAATTAGAATTTAATGGCCATTTTTGTTGGAATTGGACCTCCAAGTCTAATTAGAAAGCACCAATTCCATATAACCAAATGGTCCCTAGGTTTCGTTCGTTTGAATGGAATTGGAATTGTGACTTGGCCAACTCTGATTTCGTTAGGAAGGAATTGAGATTACCATAAATGAATTCCACAAAATTAAGTATGATTTTTAATTCCTTTCTTTGTTTTGTCACTGAACGATGGAATTAGATTTGATCCCTCTATTTTCAATTCCAATTCTAATGGCTCATTGTTCAAACGAACGAAGCCTTAGATGTTGTTAATTATATGTCTCGAATCCTAACTCAAAGGCGACGTTAACATTGATCTTGAACGGTGTATTTTGGTTATTTTGTAAATATACAGTGTTATATAAACTCCTTGTCATTCTTGAGTTTGGATGATTTTGAAAACTAAAATCTGCCCACTTTCTGTAACCATCTCAGTTCTTGACAAGATTGCAGATGTCGAATGTCGGATTTATGTCGGGTTGAGTTTGAAATGTCGTATGTCGGATTATGGGAGATATATCGGGGATATTTTATAATGTTAGATTTTTATATTTAAATAAATTTAATCGTACACAAACACATTTGTTTTGTCAAAAAGTAAAAATGTACACATAATATATGTTTATAAACTATGCAATAAACATTAAATAATATGTTTATAATGAACTAATGAAGTGTTGAACACAATAAACACAATTTTGCATATTAATAAATGATAAATATTGAAGAAATCAACTTGCCTGTATTTGTATGGTTATTTCAGGATCAACTATCATCGTTCAATAGTTTCATGGCATGAAAGCTTTCAATGGGTGCCTTCGTCATTTCGGCTTCTCCTTATCATAAAAAGTAAATATAACAGAAAAGACAAATCGATGTTAAATTGTTAATAAGAAGTTAATAAAAGAAATAATTTTTTTGTTACATAGTCTACCTTTGTATGATTCCAAAGTTCAAACTTTACTTTCTTAACTTATGATACCTAAGTAAATAACATCAAACTATATTGATATGTATCAACCTCACTAGTAATATGATTTTGCACATATGGTTCACTTGCATATATTTTTGTAAGATAATCAAGAAACCCATGCATGATCTTTGGATCGGCCTCCACCACCTCTTTATTAGGGTAATAGAAGAAGAACAACAACACTGAAGCCTTTATCTTACTATAATGGGGTTGGCTATATGGATCCTTTGTCTCCCTTGTGCCCCATCTTTTGTCATAATCTAAGGGTAATAGAAGAACAAATTTAAAAAATATCCAACAAGATGTAAAGGATTTCTCATCTTGCTATCTACTCTGCTTTCAATCATCTTCCATATAGAAAGAGATATTTATTTATTTTTAAAATTCTAGCACGACAGCAAGTTTCTCATTGTCTTTCTTCATATCCCCGTACAACCACCCCATTGAAGGCATATCTCCATCCGCTCTTCTAAAAACTTTTATCAATATAGTGAATATATGGAGTGCAATCTTAATATTGTGCCAAAATGTGACGCTCAATGTAATTGTTGTAGTCTACATACAATTAAACAAATTTAAACAATGTAGTGTAATTGCTAGAAAAACATGTTAAAAATTTAAATATTGGATGAAAATATTACTTGCTTTCCATGTGCACTACCTGGCAACTTTGTTGTCTCACATTTAGCTGATGTGAACATCTTCCTCAGCTGTCTCTTCTTATCAAGGTGCCTTTGCAATGATAAAAAAGTTGTGGTAAATCTCGTTACACCAACTCTAACTAATTATTGAGACTCAATATCTTTCGTCTTCTCTGTAAAGATAATAAGGGCAATGGTGTGAGTATAAATAAACACCGTCGGTTTTCTATTCAAAGAGATTGCACTCTTAATTTGCTTGAACTTTGAAATGTTTTGGAGAAAAGATTTATTGTGTGGGCAGTGTACAACCCATATTCGTCGAGGGTGGACCCACTCAGAGTCAGGTCAGCAAGAAATCAAAGTCAACAGGTCAATACAGAAGTTAGAGTCAACATTCAAGACAGTAGAAGACCTAAGCGAGTATGGCGAGTTCCCCTCGGATACTCGTCGGGTAGGCGACTAGGGAAGCTACTCGCTCAAGCGGGCAAGCTCCTTCAGAAGTCGCCTAGTCGCCGGTGGTGGTTGAGCTATAAATAAGATCACCCACCCCTTGGTTTTTCCTATAAATAGGACTCCAAAAGTACAATGATATAGATATCGGAATCTCGCAAAAGATCTCGACTGAACTTTTTCTCTGGACTTTTGGCTGAGCTTTAGGATCCTGCTATCAAGGACTTTAGCCGCAAGATAGTGATCATCCCCTTGCTCGTCATCTTCTTATAGTCGCCAACTAGTGTCTATCTTGTACCCTGCTCGACCATCTTTGATTGTGGACGGGAAGCTTTTTATAAGCCTCCGGGTACGTGGTGAGACCTCCCTGTCGCAGCACCTGACGATCTTTCTAGTTGCCCCTCTATTTTTGTGTCCAAGCCTGTCAAGATATCAAGCCCGACTGCTGGACCAGTAACCATAAGCTGCATTGATCCGAATTTTGGAGTAGGGATTTTCCCGGTTTCAACACTTTGGTGCGGTGAGTGTGGATCATAGTCGAGGAGAAAAGTTTTGCGAGTATGCGAGATGACAGACACAGGCGAGAATGGAGAGATAGTCGGCAACTTGGCGGGAGGAGGAAGCTGTATGACCATGACGATTTTCGAGGAGTTCGTGTGGAGGATAGAGGGGACCATCTAAGTCGGGTTCCTTCCTCGCCCGGATCACAACGACCTTGCCTCGTTGCGTGACCCCGTCGGAGGAAGAGGGTCCCCCCAGGCGACATGGGAAGGAGCATGTCGCGAAAGATCCGGAGCGACTGGTGCAGTCGCAGTTCTGTCTGGCGAGATATGAAGGCATCAGATTTCGAGATGTGGAGAACCCAGCGAGATTTCAGGATGCTTGGCAAGGTGGCGAGTATGGAGGTGATACTCGCCAGTTCGAGATCCATCGTCGCCGAGTGATGAAGTGTTAGCATCCCCAGTTCCAGAAGGCTTCAAAGAGCCAATCCTGAGCTACTATTCTGGAAGAGATGACTCGGTCAGGCATCTCCAGTGGTTCGAGGACGTAGTACCTATCTGCAACATGACGGATGAGTTCAAATGCAGTGTTTTCTCCATCACCTTCGAGGGGAAGGATAGAGATCGGTTTCGCCAGCTTCCCGAAAATTCTATCTACTTCTTCGAGGATCTGCGCCGAGGTCTGATGGAGAGGTTTGCGACGTCAAAGAAGGAGGCAAAAAATCTCCGCCTCATCAAGCAAGGGAAGCAGGAGAGGCCTAGCCGCTACATCGACCGATTTCAAGAAGAAGTTTTTGGCATTGAGGAGGTGGATGGCTTTACCTTGCAGCTGGCCCTGACGTTGGGCCTGAAGCAAGGTCTTTTCAGCATGGAGATCGGCTCAACGCCCCCAGTATCCTATGAGGATTCGATCAAGAGGGCAAAAAAGTTATTTTCAGGGGGAGCAGACGAATGCCGATTTTCTGGCTAAACTGAACAAGGTGATCCAAGGAGAGGAGATAGGAGGAACTTCTGAGGTAAGAGCAGGGGAGTTTAAGGAAGGCATTAAGAGAGGAGAGAAGAGACAAGAAGAGGGCGGAGGGTCCTAGGAAGCAGGAGAGGCCTCACAGGCAGGAAAAAAGGAGGCCTGTAGCGGCTCCAAAGAGAAGGGGAGGCGCGGAGGTTCTAGTACCCCGTGAACTGAACCCCATTACCAAAATCGGGAGAGGAGTAATGGCACCAGCAGGAGAGGAGGCAAAGAAGAGCACATGAGGAGACGATGACTATTGCCCGACAGGGGAATATATATCGTATGAGGAACCAACCAGCAAGGAATCATGCAGAGGTGATTCTCCTTTACTACGAGTTGCATCGAGTAGAGGGGCACGAGACGATGACTTGCCCAGATTTTTTGGAAGCAAGGAGGAGGTTGAAAGCAGGAGCTATTGCGAAAGTGTAGCAGAGGCTGGAAGCATCTGCGGGACTGACAACATTCGAAGCTCCAGGGGGAGGAGGAATGAAGACCGGGTCGACCAAGGCGATCGTGGGGAAGTTGTCCAAGGAGCAGGGGGACAAGTGGGGGTGATCCATGGAGGAGCCGGGCTATGAGCTTTTCAAAAGGGAAGTCTCGATCAGATTTATCACAAGAGAGTCGCTTCGACCTCTCAAGCACCGTCGCCGTTGGAGGAGATCATCTTTTTTGAGGAGGACATGCCGGGGAATGAGAATCTCTTTCATAATGCCCTCATCATCCAAGCTGCTGTCGAAGACTTCACCGTCGACCGGATCCTGACAGACAATGAGAGCTCGGTGAATGTCATTTTCAAAAGGGCATTCATCAGGTTGCAGGTGGAGGCGTCCAGGGTCCTAGCTCCTGATGGTCCCTTCTTTGGCTTGTCCGGAGAGAAGAAGGAGGTGGAGGAAGGAGCAAATCTGCCTGTAACACTTGGTGGCACCTCGATCAGGTGCAAGTTCGTCATCGCGGATGCACCTAGCTGCTACAATGCAATCTTCAGGAGGTCGTTCATCAACAACTTCAAAGTCGTCCCATCTTCCTTTCATCAGTGTCTGAAGTACTACCGGGGCGATGTCGAGGTGGGGATCATGGGAGATCCTAAATCTGCATGAGAGTGTTATCTTAGTGTCATCAGTACCATCAGTTGGATGGAGGACGCGGAGAGGCTGAAGAAGATCTTGGAAAGAGAGGACATGCTGAGAGCTGCGGAGGAGCTGGAGGAAGTGGAGGTGATCTCTAAAGATGGAGAGCCCGGACTGTTGAAGATTGGAGGATCTTTAATGCTAGAAGGGAAGGTGGAGATGATGGTTTGTCTGCAAAAAAATATAGACATCTTCGCCTGGAGCGCCACGGAGATTTCAGGGATCGATGCGGAGGTTGTCTGCCATCGCCTCAATTTGAACCCCAAGGCTGCACCTGTTTGCCAGAAGCAAAGGAAGAGTGCAACTGCGCTAGCTGAGTCGATCAGGGAAGAAGTAGGGAAGTTGCTAGATACAAGTTCTGTTTCAGAGATCCAATATCCAGGTTGGGTCTCCAATATTGTAATGGTAAAGAAGGCCGGAGGGGCTGGTGGTTATGTATCGACTTTTCTATGTTGAATAAAGCTTGTCCGAAGGATTACTACCTATTGCCTCAAATCTCCGTGCTGGTTGATTCGGCCGTTAGTTTTTTCTGTGATGACTTTCCTTGATGCTTTTTCAGGATTTCACTAAATCCAGATGCATCCCCCTAACTGTCGCGATGCCTCCATCACCAGTAATGGCTACTACAGCTACAAGATGATGCTCTTCGGGCTAAAGAACGCAGACGCGACATATCAAAGAATTATGAATCAAGTCTTCAAAGAGCAAAAACAACGGAACCTGGAAGTCTACGTGGATGATCTCTTAGTCAAGAGCAGTAGCATCACAGAACACACTAAGGATCTTATAGAGACCTTTGCGACGCTTTAAAAGTTCAAGATGAGACTCAATCTGACAAAATTTATGTTTGGAGCAAGAAGAGGAAAGTTCCTAGGTCACCTGTTTACTCCGAGAGGGGTGGAGCGTAATCCTGATAAAGTCAAAGCTATTTTGGAGATGCCATCCCCGAAGAATTTCAAGGAAGTCCAGAGGCTGACAGGAAGGCTGAGTGCTCTTTGTTTTTCAAAACTCTCTGAGATAATCAACACTTTGAGTGGACCAAGAAGTGTGAGGAGGCTTTCGAAAAACTTAAGCAACAGCTAACCCAAGCTCCTCTACTCCAAGGCCCTAAAGAAGTTGAAGATCTCATCCTTTCTCTAGGAGTGGGAACGAAAGCAGTCATCTCCGTGCTTGTCAGAGAAGAAGGGAAGGGGCAACTTCTCATCTACTATGTGAGTCGGGTGCTCAGGAAGGTGGAGATGAGATATCTAATATTAGAGAAGTTAACTTTTGCCTTGGTGATTTCAGCGCGGAAGCTCCAGACTTATTTTCAAGCTCACTTCATCAAGGTCGTCTTCAATCATCCTCTTTGAAGTATCTTGGATAGAGTGGAGCATTCATGGAGGCTAGCAAAGTGGGCGGTAGAACTCAACGAGCTCGATATCTCTTTCTCACCAAGGGTATCAATCAAGGCCCAAACACTGATGGGTTTCCTGGCTAACTTCTCAGCCGAGGCAGGAGGAGAAGAAGACTCTTCAAGCCCTGTCTCCTGGAAGATGTTCGTGGACGAAGCTTCAGACAAAAATTCGGTGGGAGTGGACGTCGTGCTGGTGAGCCCGCAAGGAAATAGGATTGAGCAAGCAGTCGAGATTCTCTTTGAAAGTGAAGGGATAGATACTACTCTAGAGGGGGGGTGAATAGAGTTATCAAATTTTGCACTAGACAAAACTTAATGGTCTACCCAACTCCCTTGGAGTGAAGTGCGGAATGAAAGATTATAGATATAGATTTAACCCTAGAGCCTAACACAAGTGGAGTGCACAAACTCAAGCTAACTGTAATTTCAGTTAAGGCTTGGAAAAACCTACCCAGCAACTAGCAACCTAGTTATATCTAATCACAGCCACAATACAGGAATTAAACAATGGAATCCAAACGACACAAGGAAATTTATAGTGGTTCCCCAAACAACTTGGGTACGTCCACTCTTCTACCCACACGGTAGGAATCCACTCAGTTTTTGATCAGGTGCCCTGCCACCAACAGAATCTGCTTCAGGTAGATTCAGAAACCCTTTAGACTTTTGATCAGGTGTCTAAAAACCAAGCACAGGTTTTTGATCAGGTGCCCTGCCACCAAGGGATACTTTTGAAGGGAGTAATAACCCTGTACAGGAGGGGGAAGAAGGTTAAGATGTCTTCTCTATTTTACAATAGATTAGAGAAACACAAAAACTTGCACTGAGCTAGAAAGCTCTAAAGAATCAAGGCTCCCCCTGGCTCAAAGATGTCCAGGTGAAGTCTTGCTTCAGTGCAGAAAAAACTCTTCAGAAAGTTCTGAAGGAAAAGCTACAGGAAGAAAATAAATAACAAAATCAAAGATCTTCAAGCAGCTATCTTCTTCTTCTTCTTCTTCAAAGGATCTCTGAGTTTGAACTTCCTGAAAGCAGGAGAACTCAGGTTGAAGAAGAGATGAAGATCTTAACACTTCTCAGTTAGATGAAAATTGCTGAGAGCAGAAAGCTTGAAGGCTTGAAAGCTTGAATGAACAACTGGTTAGCTATTAGCTATATGACTGTTGACTAGCTTGAATCCTTCTTCAAAGGGTTCTTTATATAATAGCAGCAAGCAACGGCTCTCTTCCATTTGAATTATTTGTCTTCTTCTGAGTCTTGAGACCTGGGCTGTAAATATCAAGAAGACAAAGCAATCTCTACAGCAAAACATTCTATAAAAGGAATAACCCTTTTTCTAAGAAGCTGCAGGACCAAATCAAATAACAGAAGGACTAAAATAAAGTCACATCAGAAATAATCTCTTTATAGCAAAAAGAAGACTTTTCAGTCTAACGGCTATAAAGGGCTGACAACAGATAAAGTAATTTATAAATGACAGCTAATAAGACAAACAACTTTATCTTAAAAAGATTTGACTCAGGCAAAAGAGATGGAGCAAATATTGCCTGGTAATTTTATCATACAGCTTAAAACAATGTGCCAGAAAATGTATTAATTAATTAAATATAATAAATAAATACAAAATATAAAGGCAGGCAGAAAATCGTCGAACACGACCTTCGGAGATCGTCGACCGACGCACAGGAGATCGACGAACTATTGGCGCCAGATAGTCGAACGACT
The DNA here is from genome assembly GCA_039513925.1 of Platanthera zijinensis. Lineage (NCBI taxonomy): Eukaryota > Viridiplantae > Streptophyta > Magnoliopsida > Asparagales > Orchidaceae > Platanthera > Platanthera zijinensis. Next base: position 41,069,209 of record CM077092.1, on the reverse strand, counting down.
CCAGATAGTCCGACCTATCGAAGAAGATAGTCGAACTAAAACCCCAGGCCAGATAGTCGAACTATCAAGCAGATAGTCGAACTATCAGATAGTCGATCTATCAGGACAGATAGTCGAACTATCAAGCGCAAACAGATAGTCGACCTATCAAGCAGATAGTCGACCTACCTCAGAAAACAGATAGTCGACCTATCAACAGATAGTCGACCTATCAGCACAGAACAGATAGTCGACCTATCAACAGATAGTCGAACTATCAGCGCAGAACAGATAGTCGACCTATCAACAGATAGTCGAACTATCAGCGCAGAACAGATAGTCGACCTGTCAACAGATAGTCGAACTATCAGCGCAGAACAGATAGTCGAGCGGCGTTCGACTATAGTCGAACGAAAAAACTACTTAACCAAATTCTCAATCTGGAAAAGTGAGGACTCTACAGCTAGACTACTAACCATTGACCATAGATATTTCTTGGGTCAAGGGGGCACAAAGGAGAGGACTAAACTCAAATCAAACTAGAGTACCAACACTCTTCACCGTCACAAACAATCATGCGGATTACGAGGCCATGGTGACAGGCTTACGTCTCGACAAGGAGTTAGGAATCCAGGATATCAAGGCCCTGACCGACACGATGGTGGTTACTTCGCAAATTAGGGAAAAGTTTGAAGTACGCGACCCCATCCCGCAAAGATACTTGGTAAAGGTGAAAGGCTTGGTGGGAAGCTTTCAATCTTTCTTCGTCGAGCATGTACCATGAGAGGGAATTTTGAAGCAGACCTCCTAGCCAATTACGGTCCGAGGGACGGTGGAATAGTTATAGAGTTGTTGTTTCGACAGTCCATCGAAGAGGGAGAGATGATGGAGATCAAATAATGAGCTTCCTGGAAGGATCCGTTCGTCACCTTTCTAGCAACGGGCCGACTCGCAGCCGACGATGGTGACCAGAGGAAGTTCCGATACAAGGCAGTCAACTATCTGTTACACGAAGGAGAGTTGTACCGCAAGACCATCTCGGGCCCCCTGGCCAGATGCGTGTCGGAGGTTGAAATTCCCCGGGTACTTGGAGGGATCCATTAATGAGCGTGTGGCAGCCACTCTGGGACTCGTACTCTTGAGCAAAGAATTCTCAGGCATGACTACTTCTGGCCAACCATTCAGAAGTATGTGGAAGCCTTCTCGAAGAAGTGTACGGAGTGTCAACTCTTCGCTCCCCTCCAGTTGCATCCAGCTCAACAACTTCGCTCAATTACCGCCCTTTGGCCTTTTACCATCTGGGGATGGATTGATAGGTCCTTTTTCCCCAAGCAAGTGGCCAGAAGAAGTTCGTCCTCATCATAATCGACTACTTCTCCAAGTGGATTGAGGCAAAAGCTCTTGCTAACACCACATCTCAGATCGTGAAGAACTTCATTTGGGGGGGGGAATTCCTATAGGTTTGGGATCTCTCTCATCATCATCACCGACAACGACCCGCAATTTGCCAGCTTGGAGCTAGAAGACTTCTGCAGGAAGCTAGGGATGGATCTCCGATTTGCCTTAGTCCACCACCCTCGGAGTAACGGGCAAGTGGAGGCCGCCAATATTTTATCACCAACCTACTTAAGAAGGTCACCAACCTGAAGGGGAACTGGGCAGAGCAGCATCCTTCGATCCTATGGGCTCTGAGAACCGCTCCTAACTCAGTCACGGGGGAAACACCTTTCAAGTTATCCCATGGGTCTGGGGCTCTCATCCCAGTGGAGTTCGAAGTCAGAAGCCTGAGAGTCTTTGCAGCAGGAGAAAGCGATGAGGAGTGACGCTTGGGGAACGAAGACGCTCAAAAGCTTTCTGGATTACATTAAAGTGCTTCAAGACCTAATCTCTATCCACCAGGTGGAGGTCAAGAGGCAAATGACGAAGCACTTCGACAAAAATGTCTGCATCAAGCAATTTCATGCAGGAGATCTCGCTATGAAGGTGGACGCGGCAGGAAGAGCAGCCGCTGTCGGCAAGCTGAACCCTAATGGGAGGGGCCCTTCATCATCCAAGAAGCCTTGGCCACTGGATAGGAAAGAGGGCTATGAGAAGTACTTTGAGCGGTGATGACCTGAAAATATTCTATCCATAGCAGGGAGGGTATGCCTTTCTATATGTAAAAATGTTGTCGATATTTTTAAATAAAATCCCCACCCCCTGAAACATGAGATTGAACGAGTTGTCTTCCTCTTTTCAAGATTTCTCTCGAGTTTGCTAAAAGCAGTGAAGTCATCTCCGCGATTGGTATGAGAAACTTGCCTCCGTGTCCCGGCTCGGTAGCTCGCAAGTGGGGGCTGGCAGTCTGATTGTGCGAGCTACACCGATATCCTGCAACGAGGTTGCGCGTCGTAGGGGGGGGGGGCGACGTCGGCCTGCCTTCAGGGGGGGGACGCGTAGTCGGATTTAGTGCTGCAGGACTGGGCCGTCGTCAGCGGGTCCCAGCG